>PVJX010023472.1:0-29247 GCA_004027295.1 Dolichotis patagonum | reverse complement strand
TAAATGAAGGTTTTTATTGAGAAGATACTGTGATTCTAATTGTCTTCCCATTAGATAATTTTAAAAAGTGAATAAATGTTAAATTCTATTTTCTAAGATTATATAAATTGTCTAAGTGTATCTGGTTTTATTCTTATTATAGGATCAGATTTAGCCTAAGCACACAAATCAATACCAGCTGAAGATTTCAGGTGAATCACATACATTTTGATAATCTACTTCAGAATTATTTCACCAAAGTCAGAAAGCATAATTGAGACATTCCTGAAATTTTTTCCCAAACTTTCTTCTAAACCTATGAATATTTAAATCATATAAATCAAATAGAATTTCTATTATCTTGACCTTAGTCATGATTGAAATGCAGTTTACACAAATGGTACTGTACTAATTTGAGAGTCTCCATTATACAGATCCAACTGGTTTGATTTGCACAGGATAATACTAAAAGCAAACAAGCAAAAAACCTTGCTGAATTCAACCAATATCCTTGATCATTCCTATAGTTCACAAGAAAATTGTTATCATTGGAAAACTGTCTTAAAAATATGTCTCTATACCCTTCAACTGCATTTATCTCCTCATCCTTCATGTTTATTTAACAGTTGAAATACTAATTTTAAAAGAGAATATTATTAGATCAAAAATTAAAATTACTTTCCTTTGATCCACTAGCAGTTAAAAATTAGACATACTAAAATATTAGACATATTGTATGTTTTTTTACATTTTAATATCAACTTTACAAAACAATAATTTACATCATAGATTGCATCCATTTTAAGTGTATCTTTTCTTGTATTTATTTAAAAATATATGCAATAATTCATCAATAATGAAGACATAAGACAGTTTTGATTATTTTGTGGCTATATACAAGTAATCACCTTCTAGACTGAGACCCAGAAAATAACTGGACTATTTTCTATCAGTATTTTTTACACTTGCATTTTCTAGAATATCATAGAAATAAAAACATGGAATATGTACTGTTGTGAGTGCCTATTTTTGGAATTTTATATTGTTATTCATTAAATAAGTCCTACATGTTTTATTACTAAGCAATATTTAATTTTACCAGTAAAGTACAATTGATTCATGAATGTACTAATTTAGTAATATCTCACCAGTTTTCATTTTTATCAATTATAAATAAGTATACTAAGTATATATATATATATATATATATATATATATGTAAAAGTAGTGTATGAATATATTTTTCCATTTCTGTGAAAAAGTCATATAAATGAAATAGCTAAGTCATCAGTAAACACACGTTTTACTTTATGAAATTTCAACATTATTTTCAAAAGTGGTTATACTGTTTTATACTTTCCATAGTGAATTAGAGTTCCAGTATTACACATCTGTGTCAACTTATTAGCGGTCTCTCAATTTTAGTCCTTTTATGTCTGTGATGTGATATGTTACTATATTTTTACTTGAAGTTTCCTACTGATTAATGATGTTAGCCATCTTGTTATAATATATATGCAGTCTACGGCCATACCACCCTGAACACGCCCGATCTCGTCTAATATATATGCATTCTATCTTTTGTGAAGTATCTGTTCAAATCACTTATCCTTTTATTAAATTTTATTTTGTCTTGTTGGATAGTAAGACAAAATAATGTGATATGTATATATATATATATATATATATATATATATATATATATATCCTTTATCAAATACATACCACAAAACATTTTCTCCCATTCTAGATTTTATTTTGCTATCACAGTCTAATAAAATTAAAGTTTTAATTTTGATTAAGTTCAATTAACTCATTTTTCCTTTATAGTTTTAGCTTTTTGTGTCTTATCTAGGACTTTTTGTCTAACATAAAAATGTTCTCTTTTCTTTGAGAAATATTAGTTTTAGTTTTTGCATTTAGGTTTATGAATCATTTTGAGGTCTTTTGTATACTTTTCAAAGTACACACTGAGGCTAATTTTTTAATACAGTAATGGAATTAGTCCAACAGTACTTTTTTTAAAAAATTTTCTTTCATCATTAAATTACATTAGCAACTTTATTGGAAATCACTGGACCATATAGTGAAGATTTATTTTTCATGCCTTTTAAAATTCATATTAGTATTCTATTAATTGTTTATTCTTTTTTAAAACAGAGTTTTATTAATATAGTCTTCTAGGAAAGCAATTAGAGTAATGCTTTTATGTCAACATTTCTTTGATTATTATAGATTTTTGCTTTTTTATATTTAGTGTTTGTAAACCTTTCAAAAAAGATTACTGACATTTAAATAGAGACTGAATTAAATATAGATAACTTGGGGAAACAGGTGTTTATCAAAAATTAGTCCTTAATGTCAAGAACATGATAAAACTCAGTTTATTTCACTTTAACTTGTTTCAGAAAAATTTTTCTCTTTTTGTGTAAAGGAATTGTACATTTCTATAATTTATACCTACACACTTGAAATTTTTACACTGCAGAAAGGGCATTTTTATTGTAATTGACAGTTATTAGCAGTATAAAAACCACAATTAATTTTCTACATAAATATCCCATATTTCCATCTTGTTTGTAGCTTTTTCATAGATTCCTCAGGCTGTTGTGAATTAACAGTCATATAACGCACAAAACAGACATATATGCATTTTTCCTTTACATTTCACTTTTTTGAGAAGGCTAGGAACTTTAGAGAAATATTTAGTAGTGGCAAGTTTGAGCAACCTTTCTCTGATAGACTAAATAATTCTCTCCAAAGGTGTCCATAGACTCGATTGCAAAACCATAACAGTAATACTTTATGGTATTGTTAAGATCTGCAGAGTCCCCTGAATTCTCATGTGTTTAGAGATTGGCTTCTGAAAAATGACATAATAAAGCAGATGCTACATCCATTAGTGGGTTAATCCAATGAGGAGTACACAGTTCCTAACAGCTAATTTTGCTGTTATGAAGTCTGTGATGTGATCTATGAGGACAATTCCTGCCACTTCAGTTGCTTCGATTTCTCTCTGCTTCCTGCTTGTCATGGGATGCACAGATGTCCTCTGTCATCTTTGTTTTGTAGCCAGCTAAGTATTGACTTAAAATTCTAAAATTCATGAGCCAAAATAAATCTCTTCTCCTGTAAGTCATAAGCACTGAGTATCTTTGTCCAAGTGATAGGAATGTGACTATGAAAGATTTCATTATGAGAAATTAGATTTTTTTGCTTTGCTTCTGTCTGACAGTGTGGTAAAAAAGAAGCCTGTGGCAGTGGTTCATGGGAAATATTTCGAAAGATTTTGAGATGTTAGCCAGGGAAATCCTAGAAGGTTGTGAGCCAAACTTGATGGAGAGATTCTGGTAGGAGCTCAGAAGACCAGAATGCCAATAGGAATGTGGATTCAGGAGTTTCAGTTAGGGAAAAGGACCCCATTGGAAGTTGAGCTAATACCATGTGAATTACCCTGTGGCTATATTTTTTCCCTGAGGCTTTGCAGAACAAAGGAATTCAAAGCAGTGGACCAGTGGTCCAGAGACCATTTCAAAACAGCTTTATGTTTGGGTTGTGACATGGGTACTACTGACTTGTCTTAGCCAGATTGATAGTGTAATTCAAGAGCAAATGGCAAAGCTTACTGATTGGAAATATTTGAAATGTTTTCAGTCCACCAGAAAAAAATCACCTACAAAGTTGGGACAAAGGAAAGCATGGTTGCTGAAAAAAACTAGAATTTAAAAAAATAACATATACTCAGCACTGGAAAATAGGAAAGACATCTTCAGAGCATTTCAGAAATCACCACTGTCCCACCTTTCTCCTTCTTAAGACTAGAAGACCATACAGCTTCAGTTTAGAAGTGCATCCTTAAACCCCCTGCTCAAAAAGGGTCATCTAGGTAACTGGATTTGTTTCTTAGTGATCAATAGTTCAGGTGTTTATAGGTCATTATAAACATCACCTAATGGGGTCAGGCTATTGCTTGAGCTGGCAGCAGATGTTGGTGTCCTCAACATAGTACTGGTTTAATAGGAACATAAAGTGCAAGAGCTGTGAGTTCAAGAAGTCTTCCACCCAGATTTCAGAAGGCCTTGGAACAATGGTACTTGAAGTTGTGAGGGTGAAGCCAAAAATGTGCAGTGGAGATATCAGAAGTTGGAGAAGTCCAGAATATGAAATGTCTACTGAGGAAAGTGACAAGAACTAAAGAGTATTACCCCAGGGAAAGAGACAATGTATGTTGCAACTGGTAATGCCAAAAAGCTAGGACTATCCATCCTTCTAGAGGTCACATTTTGCCATTGCTTGTCCTGGGTGCTATGCATGGAACCATAGGATTCAATGTTTGCCCTGCTGAGTTTTGGTTTTGCTCTGGTCCCATTCCTGTCTGTCCCTCTATTTCCTCTTTCAGAATGAAAATATTTATTCTGTGTTATTTAGGCAAAGTTTAAGATACTTTTTGATTTTTACAAGGGCTCACAAGTAACTGTTTGCCTTGAGACTTTGGACTTGGACTTTTCAGCAATGCTGAAAGTTAAATCTTTGGTGACTCTCAGAGCTGGAATAAATACCCTTTGCATAAAGGGATGGAAAGGCATCTTTTGAAGATCAGATGGAGAATGTCATTATTCAGATCTAGGGTGTCCCCCAAAGGCTCATGTGTTCAGAGTCAAGGTTTTAGAAGTGATTGAATGGTGATGCCATACTCACTACGGGTTAATCCACTGAAGAGTTTATAGTAGAATGTGTTTTTAGGAGGTGGGATCAAGGGGCATAACCTGGAAAGGCACAGCTCCCTGCTGAGGTTCTCCCAGCACTAACCTATTTTTGACTGCTGTAGAATAAATAGTTGTCCCATACCCAGAACCTTCCATCATTCTTTTCTGTCTTGGCACCAGCCAATTATAGCTTGAAAACTGTAAAGTCCATGAGGAAAAGTAAACCTCTTATCCTTTAAATTGTAGGTGTCAGGTATTTTTGTCCCAGTGACAAGAAAGTGACTAAGACATCTTATATTCAAAAGGAATTTTCCAGATATGAATAAATTAAGGAAACTGATGTAAGAGAGTTACCTTGTATTGTCCAGTTGGCCTGGATTTACTTATGCAGATAATTCATCAAGTGGAACAGGAAGTCTGGGATGATTGTAGATGCTGTGCTGTTCTTTGAAAATGGGGAAGAGAATATGAGTTCTAGAATGCAGGCACAAAACCAGAAAAAGAAACAAAATATCTGTAAGTGTTTCCATAAAGACAACAGCCCCAAAGACCTATTTTAGGGCCCTGGACAGTAAGTCAATAAATTCATATTGTTTTAGCTATTTAATTTGTACTAATTATTTAGAGCAGCAATATGTTGTTAATAATCTTGCCATATTTCTTAAGAAAAAAGTATTGTTTTTGATCATTAAGTAAAGCATTAGTTGTAGGATGTTTTCATTTGGTTTTATTGGGTGGCAAATATTGGTGCTTCTTGTCCTATATGATTTTTAAGTATTAGCTAATATTATTTTCTTTCTGTTTGAAAAATACTAGCTGAAGTATTTCATGTAGTGAAATTCAACTTTTGTCTAAAAAATACTTTTCTCATTTTTATAAATCATTTTGTGCAATGTAATATTGTAATTAGGCAATGTTTTATTTCACACTGTAATTTCCTATTTTCTGGGATGTTTGTTGTGATTCCTTTTTTATTCTGTAAAAATGTGTCTTTCTTTTTCATTAGTTTCAGCATGTTGATGATTATGTACTTTATGTTTTATTCATGTACATTCTTTGACTTTCTTGGGAATCATTTTTGTGTGTATTTATCATTTTAATCAAATTAGGAAGTTTTTATTCATTACATCTTCAAATACTTTTATGTTTCACCATATTTTCTAGTTATTTTAATTTAATAATGCTTTTGTTAGAATACTCAAATTTATTCCACAATTCACTGAGTCTCATCATTTTTTAGTCTTTTTCTTTTCATGTTTCATTTATTCAAATTCATGGATACTCATTTTTGTAGCTTTAATTTTTTTATTATTCTATCCAAATTTTATGTGTTGGATTTTTAACCCCAGAAATTTTGCTTAACTCATTTTTAAAATCTTCCTTTTTCTATTCATCCAACTCATTTTCTTAACATAACTGAATGTATTCTTAAAAGTTTTTTTTTAAATATACTCATGCATATCTTTCAGTTCTGGGTTTTTTCACATTGACAGTCTCCCAAATTTAAGTTACACTTCCCTACTTGCTGGAAACTCTAATAATTGTTGGCTCAAGGGACCACCCAAATGAAAAATGACACTCATTACCTGCTTATCCCATTGTTCTATCTTGGCACTGTGCTCTAATTTCTGATAAAAATTAAAACTATCTAAAAGTACAAAATTAATTAAGTTTTATCTCTCCTTCCCCAGGACAGCTGTGATTTTCTCAACTAATTCACATCTGTATTTTGGGCTCTGAGATGAGATAGTGTATATTAATCACCAATAATCTGGAATAAATCAATTATTTGTTTTATTCTTTTTGATAATTTTCTTGGTGCATATTTGCACTATATAATGATTACATTCATTGTGAGAAGTTGGTACATTTACATAAAATATCTTAATTCCTTTTATAGCTTCTTTCTCTCCCTTCAAACCCTTTCCTTTTCTTGGTTCCTTTCCCACTTGGAAAAGATTTGTCTTCTTGGTTCCCATTCTATTTCTTCTATTTTGCTCTTTAAATTTATACTTTCAATTTCTGATATAAGACAAACCATGTGGAATTTAAGCTTGCATCCTTGATTTTTTTCAGTCAAAATTATTCTCTCAAGCTGCATCCACTTTTCTTCAAATTAGTGAAATTTATTCTTTTTTATTTTAAAGAGAATAACACAAAACAAAAAAAAGCAGAACAAAATAGATCAGAACAAAACAATGCAAGTAACACAGGACTTCAAAACAACAGGAAATCAACTGTGGCTACCATAATGTCACTTGTTTTCTTCAAAATGGCTGCCCATATCTTCTCACATAATAAATTAAAATAAAACAAAATAATATAAAACCAATCAAAACAAAACAATGAAAGCATTACAGGCCTTCAAAACTAGAAAACAGGAAAATCAACAGTGGCTACCATAATGCCTCTTGTTTTCTTCAAAGTAGCTGTCCATTACTTCATAAATACTGAAATCAAATAATGAAAAACAGACTAAACAAATTAAAGCAAAGAATAAAAGCATTATTTGACTTCAAAACAAGATGATGGGAAACCAGAAATGCCTGCCATAACATCTCATTTTCTTCAAAGTAGCTGTTTACACCACCACACATAATAAAAACAATTCTTGTAAACTCTTAAAGAGAACTTCTAAGCATGTATAAACTTGTTCAAATACATCAATCTTTTCTGTGTTAGAGGGAAAAAATAAGAAACAAAGGAGACAAGTAAATAACAATCACAAAGAGCCCAAAACAATAACAATATAGCCTTTCAAAACACGGTAATAGGAACATAATAATGGTTCTTATTTTGCATAGTAATCTTCAGAAGATTTACTTAGGTTGTGAGAGATAGGCATTAAAATGTCAAAATCCTAATGAATGTTAACTGTTTTGTTCAAAGACCTAATAGAATTAGCAATGCAACTATCTTAGCTCTCTTAAGTGCATTCATAAAAATTTATATCTTTTTTCTTTTCCCTTCTTTCTTTTCTTCTTTTCCCTATCCAACTTACTTTTCCCATTTGAGTAATTTCTTACTCTTTTACAATACTTATTGAAGATTTTATATCTTGTTTACTCATTCAGTTTCATATACTAGGGAGACAATACAGGATTTACACTTGTGAGTTTGATTTATTTCACTTATGAGTTTGGCCTCAAGTCACAGTCATCTACCTATAAAGACCTCAATGTCATCTTTTCTTATAGCTGAGTAGTACTCCATTGTAGAAAAATAACACATTTTTAAAATTTATTCCTCTGTTGATGGACATTTAGGTTGTTTCCAAGATTTGGCTATTATAAATTGTGCTGCTATAAACATGGATGCACATATGTCACTGTGGTATGATGTTTTCAATTTTTCTGGTAATATGCTCAGAAGCTAAATAGCTGGGTCAAATGGGATTTCCAATCTCAGCTTTATGAGGAACCTCCAGACCATACAACAGTGGTTGTACAAGTCTACACACCAACCAACAGTGCAGAAGAGTTCCTTTTTCCCCACAGCCTCACTAGCATTTGTTATTGGTAGTTTTCTTGATCCTAGCCATTCTTTCTGGAGTGAGATGGAATGTTAGTGTTGTTTTAATTTGTATCTCTCTAATGACCAGTGATGCTGAATGTTTTTTCATATATTTATTTCCAATTTGTATTTCATCATTTGACAGGTGTGTATTCATCTCAGATGCCCATTTTTAGATTGGATCTTTGAATTTGGGGGCCTGATTTTTAAAAAATTCTTTATATGTTCTAGATAGACTTTCTTTGACTGAGGGACAGTTAACTAAGATTTTTTCCCAATTTGTGGGTTTTCTTTTCACTCTGTTGGAGATTTTTTTTGACATGCAAAAGCTTATAATAAGATGAGATTGCATTTATTGATTCTGGAAAGTATTTTCCCATGTAGATTGATTTTTGTTCATGAATTGTATGCCTACCCCTGTTCTTCAAGATTTCTCCCTACTTTGTCTTCCAGGAGATTTAGTGTTTCTGTTTTAAGATTTAGGGTTTTGATCTATTTTGATTTTAGTTTAGTGCATGGTGATAAGTACAGGTCTAGTTTAATTTTCAGCATATGGAAAGTCAGTTTTCCCAGCACTCCATATTAAATAGAAAGAGGATTTCTTCCAGTGATTGGACCCTTTGTCAAAGATAAGGTGGCTGAATGTGTTTATAGCTGTGGTTGTATCTTTTAATCCATTATATTGATCTTCAGTGGATCTTTATTCTACTACTATGCTATACTGTTTATCACAGTAGCTTTGGAGTATAATTTTAAGTCAGGAATTGTGATGCCTCCTATCTTGCCTTTGTTGCCAAGAATTGCTTTAGTTATTCTAGGTCTCTTGTGGTTCCAGATGAATTTTATAAATGATTTCTCTATATCTGTGAGTTGTGCTCAAGGTATTTTGATTGGAACTGCATTGAATCTGTATAAAATTTCAGGACACATTTTCACAATGTTTGTTTTTCCTATCCATGAACAAGGTATGTATTTCCATTTTGTGAGATCTTCTTCAATTTATTTTTTTAGAGTACTGTAATTTTCACTGAATAGATTTTTTCCTTCCTTTGTTAGATTGATTCCTAAGTATCTAATTTTTTTGGATGCTATTGTGAAGGTGTGGTTTCTCTTACTTTTCTTTCAGTGGATTTGTTGTTTGTGTACAGAAATTCTATTGATTTTTGAATGTTGATTTTGTATCCAGCTACATCACTGATTTTGGTTATTAAATCTAGAAGGTTTTCAATGGAGTTTGGGGGGTCTTCTACATAGAGTATCATGTCATCTGCAAATAATGATATTTTAACTTCTTTCTTCCCTATCCTTACTCCTTTTATTTCTCTGTCTTTTCTGATTGCTCTGGTTAATGTTTCCAGCACTATATTGAATAAGAGTAGTGATAGTGGACATCCTTGTTTTGTTTCTGATTTTAGAGTGAAAGCTTTCAGGTTTTGACCATTTAATATGATACTGGCTGTTGGTTTTTCATAGATGGCTTTTATCAGAAAGATTATCTCTTTTCATTTCATGTAGGGTTCTTATCAAGAGTAAGCGTTGGACTTTATCAAAAGCTTTTTCTATATCTA
The DNA here is from genome assembly GCA_004027295.1 of Dolichotis patagonum. NCBI lineage: Eukaryota > Metazoa > Chordata > Mammalia > Rodentia > Caviidae > Dolichotis > Dolichotis patagonum. Next base: position 19,481 of record PVJX010023472.1, on the reverse strand, counting down.
TTGAGATTATCTTGTGATTTTTGTCTTTGTCTCTATTAATATGATGTATTACACTTACTGATTTGCATATATTAAATAATCCCTGCATTCCTGGGATGAATCCCACTTGATCATGATGTATGATCTTCCTGATGATTTCTGCATTCTGTTTGCCAATATTTTATTGAGAGTTTTTGCATCTATGCTCATTAGGGAAATGGCCTGTTGTTCTTTTTTTTTCTTTGGTTGGGTCTTTTCTGGTTTTGGTATTAAAGTAATATTTGCTTCTAGGAATTAGTTGGGGAGAATTGCTTCCCTTTCAATTTCATTGAAGAGTTTGAAAAGTATTGGCATTGTCTTCCCTTAATTTCTTGTAGACATCAGCTGTAAATCCATCAGGACCTGAGCTTATCCTTGCTGGTAAGGTTCTAATTACATTTTCAATTTCATTAACTGGAATTAGATTATTTAACAGTTTTACATTTTCTTGAACCAGCTCTGGTAATTTATATGTTTATAGGAATCTGTCCATTTCATCTGTGTTACCAAACTTATGAGAGTAAAGATTTTTGAAGTAGGTATTGATGATCTTCTGTGTTTCCACAGGGCCTACAGTGATTTCACTCTGTTCATTCTGTATTGCACAAATTTCAGTTTTTTCTTACCTTTTTTAATAAGGTCAGCTAGTGGCTTATCAATTTTATTTATTTTTTTAAAGAAGCAGCCCTTCAATTCATTAATTCTTTGTATTGTTTCTTTAGTCTCTATTGCATTAATTTAGCTCTGATCTGCTTTCATTACATCCCAAAGGTTCCAGTAAGTTGTATTTGTATTTTCATTTGCTTGTAGATATTACTTAATTTCTTCTTTAATTTCCTCTGTGACCCATTGATTGTTCAGGAGTGTATGATTTAATTTCCATGTGTTTGTGGAGTTTTTGCAGGTTTTATGTTATTAATTTCCAGTTTCATGGCACTATAATAAGATAATATTAATGGGATTATTTTGATTCTTTTGCATTTACTTAAGCATGTTCCATGGGCTAGTATATGGTCTATTTTTGAGAATGTCCCATGTGCAACTGAGAAGAATATATATTCTGATGTTGTTGGGAGGAATATTCCATGCACATCTACTAAATCCATTTGTTCACAAGTTTGATTTGGTTTTGCTCTTTCCTTGCTGATTTTCTGTCTTGTTGATCTGTCTCTGCATCAATGGGGTGTTAAATTCTCCTGTTATAATTGTGTTATTACTTATTTGATTTTTCATTTCTATTAATATTTATTTTATATAGCTAGTTGCTCCCATATTTGGTGCATATATATTTAAGATTGTTATCTCTTCCTATTGAAAGTTTCCCCTAACCCATATCTCTTTATCTCATTTGAACATCTTGGTTTGAAGTTCACATTTTCTGCAAACAGAATAGTTACCTCTGCTTTTTTTGGGTTACTGGTGCAGGGAGTATTGTTTCCCATTCTTTGTCTTCCAGTCTATGAGTTTCCTTTTGGGTTAGATGGGTTTTTTGTATATAGCATATGGTTGGATGTTGTTTCTTCATTCTGTCAATTTGTTTCTTTTAATTGATGAATTGAAGTCATTTACATTAATGGTTATAACTGTTATATATTGGCTTACTTTTTTTCATGTTATTGTTCTGCTGTTTGTTCTTTACTTTTCCCCTCTGTTTAATTGTTCAACTTGCTTGGTTGTATTTTTCTGTTGGTGTAATTGAAGTCATAGTTATTTTTATGTCTATCTAGAATATCTTTCAGTATTCTTTTCAGGGTTGGTTTGGTGATCATGAAGTTCTTCAGCTTTACTTTGTCATGTACCTTATTTCTCCATCAATTTTGAAGGACAGTTTTGCAGGGTCCATCAATCTGGGTTGGAAGTCATTTTTCTTTAGGATTTGAAATGATTCTCTCCATGTTCCTCTTTACTTTATTGTTTGTGTTGAAAAGTCTGCTGTGATTCTAATGAGCTTTCCTTTACAGGTGATTTGTTTCTTTTCTGTAATAGCTTTTAATGTTCCATTCTTATGTAGAATTTCTGGGATATTGATTATTATATATCTGGGTGTAGATTTATTTTGATTATGGCTATTTGGAGTCTGTATGCTTCACTTATCTGTATGTCAGTTTCCTTTCCCATGTTTGGGAAATTTTCAGCTCTTACTTCTGTACACAGTCTTCCATCATTTGTGTTGTCACCTTCTTTTATGTTTACACCTATTAATCTTCTAATGTTTTTCTTTGCATCATCTTGCAACTGTTGAATTGTTATTTCAATTCCTTGTTATTTTTAAAATATCTTTACTTTCCTATCCCTAGCTAAAATCTTGACTTCAAGGTCTTAAAGTCTATCTTCACATTCATTAAGACAGTTTTGCCAGCTTTTGATGGAATTTTTGATTTCCTGGATATCTCCTTGAATCTGTTTCACATATTCTGTTTCTTTCTTATATTGTTCACTCAAGGTTTTCCTCTTTTTTCAGTGCTCCTCTGTTTTTTAACTATGTCTTCTTTAGATGTGTTCAGCATTTTTCTTATTATGTTTATTATTTCTTATTTTACCTGTGGTATTATTTCTAATCTGAGTTCATTCACAATTTCATGAAGTTGTTTCTTTACTTCAATTGCTATCATTTCAGAAGTTTTAGGTTACGGTTTACACTTTCTTCTGTGTTCATGTTTCCCATGCTTGTTTGGGATGGACTGGAGGTTTGAGATTGCATTTTGCTCTTTCATTTTGTCATTTTCCTATATTCCCCTGGGGCAACCAAATGTAAAGTCTCAGTTGTCCTTGGTTGAAAATTGTTGTCTTTACTTCAGGGTGTTTCTCCAGCTGAGTGGGGATCATTAGGCAGTCATCTCCAGGCTCCTAGTGGTACTTGAAGGCTTCCCAAATGTGGAGAGTACAACGGGTGTAACTTCAACACACCCAATGTGACACACTGAAGCTCTCTGGCTGCTTTAGGTTGCTGAGTGGGGCCCTATCAGATTCTGAATGGTGTACCAAAGCATAAAAGCTAGAGGGAGTATTCTGTGCAGGCCTTCAACTCATGCCATGTGGTACATCAAATCTCCCCAGGTGCTTGGGACCACTGGGTGAGGCCCTTACCAGGTCCTGTGCACTATACCAAGGCTGCATGGCTAGGTGAAATTCACTCTGCAGGCCTTCAGCTCATCCCACACAGCCCACTGAAGTTCCCCAGTTGTTTGGGGTGGCCAGGTAGGGCCCAACCAAGACTTAGGGGATGCACCAAAGGTCCCAGGCTGTGTGAGGAAGCTGAGTGGGGCCCTCTCATGTTTCAAGTGAGGTAATGAGTCTGTACAGCTAGGTAGAGTTCTCTGTGTAGGCCTTTAGCTTGTACCACTCAGTGCACAGATGTTACTCAGCCACTTAGTGTCACTGGGCAAGGCCCAATCCGGACCCAGGTGATGTACCAAAGGTACTGGGTGGAGCCCAAACCTCAAATTTATTTTTTATGGAAGAGTAGTACTCCATTGTGTGTAAATATATTTTCTTATCTATTCTTTTTCTTGATTGTCATATAAGGCATTTCCAGTGATTAGATATTAGGAATCAGGCTGCTATAAACATGGATATGCAAGTATTGCTGTAGTATGATCTCTTTAAATCTTTCAGGGAGATACCTAGAAGAGGAAATTCTGATTTGAGATTTTGAGAAATCTCCATACCAATTTCGATAGTGGTTGTACTAGTTTACATTTCCAGTAACAATATAGAATGTTTCTTTTTTCCATACAGCCTTGTCAGCATATGTTATTTTTTATATCTTAATGATAGCCATTCTTTCTGGAGTAAGAGAAATCTCAGGGTTGTTTTAATTTGGCTTTGTCTGATGGTCAGAGAAGTTAAACAGTTTCTCAACTATTTATTGGTCATTTGTATTTTAGGAATTGTCTTCATTTCAGTTTTCCATTGTGTCACTTATTTGAGAAGGGAGTCTGATATTTTATGACTTCTTATGTACACTTGATATTAATCTCCTGAAAGGTAGCAGAAAAAAATTTGTTCCCATTCTGTAGAATGTCTCTTTATCTGTTGATTGCTTTCATGTGTAGATACATTTTAATTTAACATGATGCAATTGTTGAATTTTGGTGTTATTTCTTGTGCAATCAGTGTTGTGTTCAGAAAGCCCTTGTCTGTACCTCTGTCTTCAAGTGTTTTGCCTATTTTATCTAGTAGATTACATCTTTCTGTTTTAATATCTAGATCTTTGATCCAATTTTATTTTATTTTAGTACATAATGAGAGATATGGGTCTAGATTCAATATTCTGTGTGAATATAGCCAATTCTGCCAGCATCATTTCTTAGAGACTTTTCCTCCTGTGCACATTTTGGCCCTGTGTTAAAGGTTATGTTACTGGGTTAGATTTTTCATCTTCTATTCTATTCCATTGATCCATGTATCAGTTTTAAGTTCCATACCATGCTATTTTCATTGCCGCTGTTTTGTAATACAATTTGAAATTCAGATTTGTGGTACCTCTTGCTTTGCTGACCTAGGATTGATTTTACTACCCTAGGTCTATTCCGATTCTAAATACATTTTAGAATCCAGTAGGCCTGTAACTTACAGAGATTAAAGCAGTGAACTTTCACAGATAGGAACAAACCTCACATTATGAACATCTATAGCTGCAAATAAATTGTGGAAATAGTATAAATGTCTAATTTACCATTTTAAAGCAACCATAAAAGTAAAAATCAAATATTTGCAGTAGTACCATACTATAGCACCACTTTAAAGAAACTTAAAAAATAAAGATAGTTTATTCATAGTATTTGTGTGTGTGTTTGGTTTTTTTTAATGTTTCACATTATATATTTGTATCAAAGGTACATAAGACTCATTTAGTTAGACTTTGGAAAGAATCTAATTTAGAAACCTTCTCTCAGAATGGAATTTAGGGCCTTACTGTAAGTTTTTTCCTGGTTCTGTCAAAAATGCTGGCTTTTTATTGGTATTGCATTAAATCTATGTATCTGTTTTGGAAATATAACCATTATGACAATATTGGTTCTTCCTATGTAGGAAATGATATACCCTACCATTTTCTGATGTCTTGCTTGATCTTCTTGCTTGGAGTATAGTAGTTATTGTTATAGATGTCTTTTATTTCCTTAGGTTAATTTCTAAGTTTAATTTTGCTTAATGCTATTGTAAATAACATTGCTTTCCTAATTTTTTCTTGATGGGTTCACTATTGGTGTATAAGAACAGTATTGATTTTTGTATGTTGGCTTTGTTTCTTGTTACCTTGCAGAATATCTTTATTAATGCTAGAGATCTTTGGGTGAATTATTTGTGTCTTCTATGTAAAAGATCATATAATTTAGAAATAATGACAATTTGAATTTTTCCTTTCCTATGGTATCTCTTTTATTTCTTAGTGTTGTCTGATTGATCTGAGTGAAGTCTCAAGTACTTCTTTAACAGAAGTGATGATAATAGACATCACTGTAAAGGAAATATGTTCAATTTTTCTTCCATTTAATGATGTTGATAGTAGGTTTGTCCTAAGTAGAATTTATAGATTGAGATAAGGTACTTCACTGGCTATTTTCTTCATTTTTTAAATGAACACATGTTGGAATTGTCAAGACTTTTTTTCATCTTTTGAGACTTTATGTAATATATTACATTTACTGATTTACATACATCAAACTACCCTTACATTCCTTTAATGAATCCTACTTGGTTATATGATTTTGAATTGCTGCATTCTGTTTGCCAGTGTCTTGTTGAAATTTTTAAAATTTATTTTCATATAAAGAGATAAAAGGGAGGGGCTGGGGATTTAGCTCAGCGGCATAAGCGCCTGCCTTGCAAGTGTGTGGTCATGAGTTCGATCTCTGGTACAAAAAAAAGAGAGAGAGAGAGAGATAAGAGGGAAGAAAAAAGAATAAGGAGAAAAGAAAGTTTAAAAATAAGAAAAAGATAAAATGTTAAAATAGAAGAATATAGAAAGAGCACTAAAAATACAATGAAAGATATTATTAAGGAAGCACAAACCAAAAAAGAGAAGAAGAAAAAAAACTAAAAAAAAAAAAAAACAGGCAAGCACACAAACAAAAACCCTTACATAGCTGCTAAAGTATAGAAACAAACTATCCACACAACTGCCTTTGTGCTATAGTCATCATCTGATTGCAAACAGCCAAGGCAGTTTGTAAACTGTTTCTTTGTAGGAGAGCAAAGAGGGCTGCCATCTAGATGGCTCCCTGCATCCACTTCCTGGCTATAGGGTAGGCTTTACACCTTTGTCTCTGTCGCCCCAAGATCCAACCAACTTAATTAATTTGAGAGAAAGAAGATACAGTTTAGTTTTTCATACTGTTTATGTTTTTTGTCACCTTTTGCCATGGATCCCCACACCCACTCTCTTCACTGCAAAACAAATCCCATAACTATCTCTGCATTTTTTCTCATGACCCTTTCCACTACCACATCTCTAAAAGCCTTCTGATTAGCCACCAGTTTTTAAAAACTGATACATGTTTCCAGAACATAATGATTATATTCCATTACATAATGATTATATATTCCTCCTGGGGTGTTGGCACATATATATGTGGTTATATGACACATCTTAAGGCTTTTCATCACTTAGCCTTCTCATCCTTCCATTTCTTGGTCTTCTTCCCCTTTGCAGAAGACTTAACTCCATCTTTGCTATTACCTATTTTTATTTTGTTCTTTACTTGTATTTTGATTTTCTCATGTAAGAGAAGCCATGGTATATTTAAACTTGAAAGTTTGATTTATTTCACTTAACAAGGATTACAAAAAGGAGGATAGATTTGACTAATTTATATGCATAACTTTTGATACTCTGACTCTAACCTTTTTAAGTCCCTGTCCCAAGAGTTCCACTGTCTGACCTGTGGAACTTTGGGCAGCCCTAAAGCTCAGCATAGGGATTTTTATGCCTGCACAGAACAGTGGGTGGTAGGTAACATTTCACAATGTCTCAGCTCTCTCTGGTGTTTGAAAACAATAAGAAAGTAAACTCTGGCCTGGATCTTCTGAATCTCCTTTTCTCCTCTGTATCTCCAGGGATGCAATTTATAGCTCCCTACCAGCAAGTTCTGATTACCTATGGCTCACTGTGTTTGACTGATTTCTGCTTGTGGAAGAGAGGTTTCTTTGGCAACACTCAATAGTGGGCACTGAGCAGCCCCCTCTCCAGTGTTTGGATATATGACTGGGGTTTGGAGTGCATGTGGATGTTTTACTGTTCTTGGCCTTTCCTTTCTCCTCTGCATCTTACAGGTTGCATTTAGAGGATTCCCAGGAACCCTCACTGTAGCTGTCAACCACACTGGGTTTCCTTTTCTAGGTAAGAGGGAACAAGGGCATATAGGGAGCCTATCTCAGGAGTCTGGCCTCCACAGTACTGGCTCCTTCTTTGAGGATGTTAAGACTATTTCTTGGATTGTGTGTTCACTGGGTAAATGGTGTGCAGGGAACTGTGGCCCAGTGGTAGCCCCCATGTTCCTTTCTCAGTAACCTTGTCATTCAATTTTGTGAATTTGTTACTTGAGTAGCGGATTTGTCTTTCAAGTAAATTTTCCATATCTTGGCATACTTGCTTCTTGTATTTTAGAAAATTTGCATCATCCAGTGGTTTTTCAACATGCATCTCTCAAGCACCTGCTTCTTTAATCGTTCATGTTACAATACATTTTACTCTTAAAATGTTTATATCCTGAACTGTTTCTGTAAGACTCAACAGGTTTGTTATGAAAATAGTATCTTTAGCAAAAAGGAAGTTCTATTTTTAGGGAAAATCCCTAGTGACACATGTAGTCTGGGCCAATTAACAGGGTACCAAGTTCCGAACTAACTGCACTGGCCCTACTTAACATCTCCCTTCATTGCTCAACAATATTTTTCCAAATCAAATAGAGCAAAGTATACTTGCTGATAAAAATAGAATGTGTTAAAATGAAACTGTGACTTTTATTAGAAGAAATGATTAGTAAAGAGTGCTATTTCTAAATATATCAAGATATTCTGTAAAGAATGCAAATGAAAATTAACAGCTGGCACATTGACAGTTAGTGATTTGTTCTCAAACACAAATAGAAATATAAAAAGAAGCCTTCTGAAAAATCTAATTTCAGAAGTTTCCAAGTGATGACAAGCTTTAGATATTACATTCTTTAAAAAAAGATTACATTTTAAATAAATTATAAAATTTCTGATAATTCCAATGCAACTTTAGATACACCATAAATAGTATTTAAATATAATCCATGTCTTAAAATGTTTCTAGGACTCTGTTCTTACTACTTGTCTTCTTAAAAGACCAAAAGATGTAATCATTTTAACAACAAAAACAGTCAGATTTGTTTATTTTGTATTAAAATATTGTATGAGTAACTTTTTCTGGACATTCTTGTGCTATTTAGAGGACATAAATCACAATGTGAAAAATATTTTCCTTCATTTCATACTGAATTTTTTTTTATCAAAAGTGAGGCATAGAGGGCGGTATTGTATCTACAATCTGAGGCAAAAAACCCTTGGATGCTAGGCTATGCAATGCAAAAAATTAACATGGCAGGCCCTGCATTCTCGTTTTGTTTACCAGACAAAAAGAAAAGTATTTCATATTTAAAATTCTGTTTTCCACTTACAGTATATTATAAATATATTAGTGTTTAATATATTGCTGTTTATAATCAAATAAACATATTGTTCATACAGAGTTGTTTCTTGTTTTAATAGTGCAGGGAAATTCTTAATGGAAATCTTTTGTTATTAGGCAAAACCTCAGAATCTACTCTAAATAACACAAAAAAGAGAGGAAGGCACCAAGTGGAGTAAATAGCCAACCTCCCCCCAGGCCTGCCCACCCCTACCACCACTGCTGCAGTGCAGAGGGTACCCTGGAGGAAATCACTGAGCTCTACTTGGCTCCTGCTGCTGAGTGGGCCCAAGTGCCTCTGCCCTCCCCACCCCCAAGGCAGCATGGAGAAAGGCACCATGCAGAGGAAATCACCAAGTTCTGCCCTGGCTGCTGCTAGGCATGCCTGTGCACCATCCCCCCACCCCCACAGCACAGAGGAAGTTGCCACAGGGAGTAAGTAGCCCAGCTCCACCCTTGCTTGTGCTGCTGGGTGAGCCTCAGCACCTCAGTGCCTCAGGCCACTCCCTGTCTCTACCATGTGGAGGAAGAACACCAAGCTCTGCCCAGGCTCATACCACAGGGCCTGTCTGCATGCCTTGGTCCCCCCACAACCACTGTAACTGTGTGGAGGAAGGCACCATGTGGAGGAAGCCACTGAGCACAGCCCCAGCTCAGGCCACTGGGCATGCCTGCGCCCCTCAGTACCTCCCTGCCACTGCTACTCGAAAGGAAGACCACCCTGGCTCAGGCAGCTGATCGTGACCTGCCTGCCTCAATACCCTCCCACTTCCTCCCCACAAACCACCATGTCCCCTCCAGGCGCAGGCCCCTGAAATGCACCTGAGACCCAGGAATCTCCTCCCATGTGCTGACCCAGTGGACTGCCAAACCCACTGTGGATCAGCCTGCTGCCCTCAGCTACCCTATCCATATCTTAAACCAAGCACTGCTGTTAACGTTTGGCTCCCACTCTCCATCTCAGATCATTGAATAATGGTGGATTAGCAGAGCTGGCTGGGTGGGAGACTTGGTGCCCCTCTCCCAGACAGAACACCCTGGGAAGTTCCAGTCACTATGTACCCAACAATCGGGTGGACATCAACCACAGAATAGGACTTTAGGAGGTACATTGTAGACATTTGTGACTATTGGGACTAAATAGCCAGATATTGGCCCAGAAGGAGAAAATAACAAAATGAAAACCCAAAATGCAATCTTAAACAACTAGTCCATCAGGTACAAGAGCAGGTAAAAGAGAAATGGAGGACTTTAAAAGTCATACACCAGAAATCTCTGAAAAGAGAGCAAATGAAGTAAAGAAAAAAATCAGTGAGGCTATAGAGGATATAAAATTACAAGTAATGTCTTACATAAAGACAGAAGTAACAACCTTAGTAAAGGATTTGCTCAACATAGTCAGGGAAGAAATAGATTTGAAAAAAATAAGGAGCATGGCAAATTGATTGAAACTTCAAATGAACGATGTACAAAACAAGCAGAATCCATGAAACAATTTCAAAGAGATATCCAAGAAACAAAAAATTCTATTGAAAGCTGGCAAAACCATTTAAATGAAGCTGAGGATAGAATTTCAGACCTTGAGAATAGGATCACAAATAAGGACCATAAAAAGATAACATTTATAAAAATAACAAAGCAGCATGAAATGACAAACCAACAGCTTCAATATGATGCCAAGAGAAACAATGTAAGGTTAATAGACATCAGTGAGGAGGAAGGAGACAATGCAAACTACCTAACTAAGCTATTCACAGAAGTAATAACAGAAAATTTCCCAAACATGAGGAAAAATCTGACATACAAATAAGTGAGGCATATAGAATGCCAAACAGTCATAACCAACAAAATCTACACCCAGACATATAATAATTAAGATCCATACATACAACATAAAAACAGAATGCTAAAAGCTGTTAGAGAAAAGACACAAATCACCTACCAAGTAAAGGCTATTACAATCATAGCAGACTTCTCAGCACAAAATTTCAGAATAAGACAAACTTGGCCCTAAAAGAAAACAATTTTCAACCCAGACTGATGTACCCAACAAAACTATCTTTCAAATGTAATGGAGAAACAAGATACTTCCAAGACAAAGAACAACTGAAGAAATTCATGGCCACCAAATGAACCCTAGAAGCACTATTGAAAGACATACTAGAAAGAGATAAAAATGACCACAATCTCCAAAGCAATGACAGAAAGAAACCATCAGCATGGACAAGAAATTAAATAAGGGAGGAAAGCAGGAAACCAACAATAGGAAAATAATATGGCAAAGTCAAGTCATTACTTATCAGTGATAACCATAAATATAAATGGGCTCAATTCACCTGTCCAAAGAAAGCAGGTTGACAGAATGGATCAAGAAATAGGACCCCACAATATGCTGCATCCAAGAAACACATCTGACTCAAAAAGAAACTCATAGACTAAAAGTTAAAGGATGGAAAACAGTATTCCATGCAACAGCAACAGGAACCTAGAAAAAAGAAGGGGTAGCTATTATGTTTGCAGACAAAGTGAACTTCAAACCTAAAAAGATTAAAAGAGATAAAGAAGGCCACTATATACTTGTAAGTGGAAAACTACAAGAGGAAGAACTAACAATTATAAATATATATCACCAAATACAGGAGCACCCAACTATACAAGACAAATAATAATGGACATGAAAAACCCAGTACATAAGAAGACAATTGTAATAGAACTTAACAGCCCATTGTCACAAAGAGATAGACCAACTAGACAAAAAGTCAGCAAAGAAATAACAGAAATGAATCACATCTGTGAATGAATGGACTTAGTGGATGTTTACAGAGTGTTCCACCCAACCACATCAGAATATATGTTCTTCTCAGCTGAACATGGGACATTCTCTAAAATAAACTATATATTAACTCATAAAGCATGCTTAAGTAAATGCAAAGGGAGTGAAATTATGCCAGGCATAATATCTGATCATAGTGCACTAAAATTGGAAATCAATGGCAAAAAACCTGCAAAACCTGCATAAGTACATGTAAATTAAATAACAATTGGCTGAACATCCAGTGGGCTACAGATGAAATTAAAGAAGAGATAAAACAATACCTACAATATAATGAAAATGCAAATGCAGCATACTGTAACCAATGGGATACAATGAAAGCAGTACTAACAGGAAAATATATAGAAATAAACAATCACATCAAAAAAACAGAATGAGCGCAAATAAATAACCTAATGCTACATCTCAAGCTCCTAGAAAAAAAGAGCAAGTCAAACACAAAGCTCATAGAACAGAGAAAATTGTAAAGATTAGAGCAGAAATTAATGCAACTGAAACCAGAAAAACAATGCAAAGACTTAACAAATTAAAGAGCTGGTTTTTTGAGAGGATAAACAAAGTTGATAAACCCCTAGCCAATCTTATCAAAAAAAGAGAAAGAAAAAACTTAAATCCATGCATTAAGGACTGAAAAGAGGGAAATTATGACAGATCCCATGAAATTCAAAAGGTCATGAACACCTACTTTGAAAACCTCTACTCATATAGGGTTGAAAACACAGAGGTAATGGACAGATTTCTAGAAACATATGAACTACCAAAGCTCAATCTAGAAAATATAACAATTTTGAATATTCCAATATCAGCAACTGAAATTGAAAATGTCATTAAAAACATACCAAAAAAGAAAAGCCCAGTTCCTGATGGATTCAAGGCTGAATTCTATAAGAAATTTAGAAAAGATTTAATGCCAACACTCCTTAACCTCTTTAATGAAATTGAAAGAAAGGCAGTGCTTCCTAAATCATTCTTGGAGGCAGGTATTATCCTGATACGAAAACCAGAGAAAGACCCAACCAAAAAGGAGAAATATAGACCAATCTCACTAATGAACAATGATGAAAAGATTCTCAATAAAATACTGGCAAATAGAATGCAGCAAACCATCAAGAAGATTACACATGACCAAGTGGGATTTATTCCAGGAATGCAGGGATGGTTTAATATACACAAATCAATAAATGTAATAAACCACATCAACAGAGCCAAAAATAAAAATCACATGATCATCTCAATAGACACAGAAAAATCTTTTGATAAAGCTCAACACTCGCTCATGATAAAAACCTTACAGAAACTCAGAATAGACAGTAGGTACCTCAATCTCATAAAGGTCATTTTATGACAATCCAACAGCCAACATCATACTAAATGGACAAAAGCTGAAAGCTTTCACTTTAAAATCAGGGATAAGACAAGGATGTACACTATCACCACTTCTCTTCAATATAGTTCTAGAAATATTAGCCAGAGCAATCAGACAATAGGGAGAAATAAAAGGCATAAAAATAGGGAAAGAAGAAGTTAAATTACCATTATTTGCAGATGACATGATCCTCTACATAGAAGACACCAAAAACTCCATTAAAAGAATACTAGATGTAATAAACACATTCAGCAATGTAGCTGGATACAGAGTCAACACTCAAAAATCAATAACATTCCTGTATACAAACAATAAACTCACTGAGAGAGAAATTATGGAAATATCACCTTTCACAAAAGCATCCAAAAAGTGATATACTTAGAAATCAACCTAACCAAGAATGTAAAAATTCTATATGGTGAAAATTATACAACCCTAAAAAAAGATATTAGAAAATGGAAAGTTATCCCTTGCTCTTGGATAGGAAGAAACAAATTTGTGAAAATGGCCATACTCCCAAATCTGTTATACAGATTCAGTGCAATTCCCATCAAAAATACCATCAACATACCTTACAGACCTAGGAAAAATATTCCTAAAATTCATCTGGAAACAGAAGAAACCTAGAATAGCAAGGGGAGTCTGGTCAACAAAGGCAAGACAGGAGGCACCTCAATACCTGATTTGAAACTATACTACAAATCCACAGTCATAAAATCATCATGGTACTGGCAAAGAAATAGACCTGGGGATCAATGCAACAGACTAGAAAGTGTAAACACCACTATAAATACACTTAGCCATCTTATTTTTGACAAGGGGGTTAAATGTGTTCACTGGAATAAAGATAGCCTCTTTAATAAATGTTGTTGGAAAAATTGGCTTTCCACATGCCGAAGACTGAAAATAGACCCCTGCCTATCACCATACACTAGACTAAAGTCAAAATGGATCAAGGATCTAAATATTAAAACAGAAGCACTAAATCTACTGGAAGACAAAGTAGGTAAAAACATTGGAGACATAGAGTTAGGGAGAGAATTTATGAATAACATGCAAACTACATAGGAAATACAACAAAACTCACCAACTGGGATCTCATATTACTAAATAGTTTTTTCACTTCAAAAGAAATCACCAACAAAGTGAAAAGAAAACCCACAGAATGGGAAAGAATTTTAGCCAACAGTCCCTCAGACAAAGGACTTAGATCCTGAACATATAAACAACTGAAAAACATCAAGCCCTCCAAATTCAAAGACCCTCTGCAAAAATGGGCATTGGAGATGAATACACAGTTCTCAGATGAAGATATACAAATGACAAATAATACATGAAGAAATATTCACCATCAGTGGTCGTTGGAGTTATTGGAGAAATCTCAGCATTGAGATTTCATCTCACCCAGGAAACAATGGCTGCCATCAAGAAATCAACTGGTAACAAATGTTGACGAGGATGTGGGGGAAAAGGAATATTTCTCTACTGTTGTTGTTAGTTCGGACTTGTGCAAACACTGTGAAAATCAATATGGAAATTCCTTAAAAAAAAACTAGGATTGGAAATTCCATTCAATCCAGCTATTCTTCTCCGGGGTATTTTCCCAGAAAATTGAAAACATCAGGTCACAGAGATATATGTGCACCTATGTTCATAGCAGAACAATTTGTGATAGCTAAATCTTGGAAACAAGCAAAATGCCAATGAACTGCAGAGTGGATTAAAAAATGTGGTATTTTTATACAATGGAATGTTACTCAGCCATAAAATATGATGATATTGTGAAATTTATAGGTAAATGGAGCCAACTTGAAAAATACGCTCATCAATGAAATAAACAGGACTCACATGAGTAAATATCACATTGTCTCTCTAGTGTAAAAAAATAATAAAAACTGACCCAATACTGGGATCCAAAGATTATGACAGATATTGTGAAAGTGAAAGGGAATGAAAGTGCTCTAAAGAGTATAACGGTATAGTGTGTAAGAGTATAGTGTATACTATACAGTAATATAGTTGACCATATTACTGAATTTCTGTTGGAATATTGAACAGAAGGATTTGTGCTGTCAATGTTTGAGTGTCTAGCCACTATTTATGCTTTGATTTTGTGACTTTGGAAACTATTTTTTTGAGATGACAATGAGTAATGTATCAACTAATGATGCTATGATGAGAATATTTTTTCTTTTTGGAGTTGGTATTGTTCTACTCTTCCTTTCTGCTTTTTATTTTCTTTACTTTTCTTTTATTTCTTTGAAAAAAAGAAAAGAAAAATATGCAATGTAACAACCATGGTTAAATTTCTTTCATTCTGTTGTGAAAACCTATATTGATATTGTTTAGAGTTTGCTGTTGTTGTTTATGCCTTTTGCTTCTTTGTTCTTCTTTCTTTCTTTAAAAGAGAATAAAACAAAAGAGGGAAGAGCAAAGCATAACAGAACAGAATAACTTAAGCAACACAGCACTTTACAATAAGACAAGTGGACATTAACAGTGGCTATCACAATATCTCTTTCTCTGCTATAGTTGAGCATAGTTTCAAATACAATAAAATCAAACATAACAAAATGTTATAAAACCACTCAAAAGAATGAAAGAATTACAGGACATTCTGAACCAAGTAACAGAAAATGATCAATGGCTACTGTAATATCTCACTTTCCATAAAAATTTTGTTTATACTATCACATATATTAAAATCCCAATAAGACACAACATGATAGAACCGATGGTAATAGCCTAGTAGAAGCTTTGTAGGACTTCTAAGCAAGATGATATTAAATCATCTATGGATGCCAAAATGTTTTGTTTTGTTCAAAACAGCTGTTCATACCATCACATGTAATAAAGTTAAACAAAACAGATTAAAACCATTCCCACTGATGAATGTAAACATTAAAAGCCTTCAAAGCAAAGAAATAGGAAACCATGATTACCATAAAATCTTAACATACTCTTACCAACTCTTATACTAGGGAGACTATATGGATTTACACATGTGAGTTTGGTTTATGTCATTTGTGAGTATGTTCTCAAGTCATGTCCATTTATTTACAAATATCTCAATGTAATCATTCTTAATAGCTGAGTAGCACTCCATTATATAAATAATGCCACAGCTTTTTAATCCATTCCTCAGTTGATGGGCACTTAGGTTGTTTCCAACATCTGGCTATTACAAATTGTGCTGCTATAAACATGGGTGTACATATATCACTGTGGTATGATGTTTTCAGTTCTTCTGGGAATATGCCCAGAAGTGGAATAGCTGGGTCAAATGGGAATTCCAAACCCAGCCTTTTGAGGAATCTCGAGTGACCTCCACAGTGGCTACAGCAGTCTACACTACCAGCAACAGTGCAGAAGAGTTCCTTTTTCCCCACAGTCTCTCCAGCATTTGGTGTTGCTAGTTATTTTTTTTTTTTATCTTGGCCATTCTTTCTGGGGTGAGAGGGAATCTCAGTGTGGTTTCAATTTGCATTTCTCTAATGACTAATGATGATGAACATTTTTTCATGTATTTATTTGCCATTCGTATTTCTTCATATGAGAACTGTGTATTCATACCAGATGCCCATTTTTGGATTGGGTTTTGAATTTTGAGAGTCTGATTTTTTTTAAATTCTTTATAAATTCTAGACGGAAGTCCTTGGTCTGATGGACAGTCCATTAAGATTTTTTCCCAATTTGTGGGTTTTCTTTTCACTCTGCTGGAAATGTCTTTTGACATTCAGAAACTCTTTAATAAGATATGGTCCCAGTTATTGGTTCTGGGAAGAATTTATCATTTGGTTTGATTCTTGTTCATGAATTCTTTACTTACCCCTATAACTTCAAGGTTTTTACCTACTTTGTCTTCCAACAGATTTAGTGTTTCTGTTTTAATATTTAGATCTTGATTCATTTAGATTTTAGTTTAGTACATGGAGATAGGCATGGGTCTAGTTTTAGTCTTCTGCATATGGATAGCCAATTTTTCCAGCGCCATTTGTTGAAGAGACTGTCGTTCTTCCAGTGAGCATGTTTGACACCTTTATCAAAGAGAAGGTGGTTGAGTGGTTCCAGTTGTGCTTGTATCTGCCAATCTATTCCATTGAACTTCAGGTCTATTTCTATTCAAGTACCATGTTGATTTTCTTACTGTAGCTTTGCAGTATAATTTCAAATCAGGGATTGTGATGCCTCCTGCATTGCCTTTGCTGCTTAGAATTGCCTTTGCTATTCTAGGTCTCTTCTGGTTCCAGAGAAATTTTAGGAGTGATTTCTCTAGATCTATGAGGTATGTTAGTGGTATTTTGATTGGAATTGTGTTGAATCTGTATAGTAATTTTGGGAGAATGGCCATTTTCACAATGTTTGTTCTTTCTAACCATGAACAAGGGATGTCTTTCCATTTTCAGAGGTCCTCTTCAGTTTCCTTTTAAGGGTGTTATAATTTTCCTTGTATAGCTCTTTTACTTCTTTCATGAGATTAATTGCTAAGCATTTCATTTTTTGATGCTAGTATGAAGAGTGTGGCTTCTCTTATTTCTCTCTCATATTTTTGTTGTTAGTGTATAGTAGTGCTATTGATTTTTGAGAATTGACTTTGTATCCAGCTACACTGCTGAATTTATTTATCATGTTTAGGAGTTTTTCAATGGTGTTTTGAGGGTCTTCTATGTAAAGTATCATGTCATCTGGAAATAATAACTTAACTTCCTCTTTTCCTTTCTTTACAACTTTCATTTCTCTCTCTTGTCTAATTGCTCTTACTAGTACTTCCAGTAGTATGCTGAATAGGAGCAGTGATATGGGGCATCCTTGTCTTGTGCCTGATTTTAAAGTAAAGGATTTAAGTTTTTGGCCATTTAATGTGATGCTGGCTGTTGTTTTGTCATAGATGGCTTTTTTTATATTGAGGTAAAGACCATCTGTTCCCATTCTCTGTAAGGTTCTTATCATGAATGAGTGTTGGACATTATCAAAAGCTTTTTCTGCATTTATATACATGATCATGTGGTTCTTACATTTGGCTCTATTGATACAGTGGATTACATTTATTGATTTATATATGTTGAACCATCCCTGCATTCCTAGGATGAATCCTACTTGGTTGTGGTGTATAATCTTCTGATTTGCTGCATCCTGTTTGGTAATGTTTTATTTAGTATTTTTGCATCCATGTTCATCAGAGAGATTGGCCTATAGTTCTCTTTTTTAGTGGGGTCTTTCTCTGGTTTTGGTACTAGAGTAATATTTGCTTCCAGGAATGACTTAGGAAGAATTGCTTCCCTTTTAATTTCATTAAAGAGTTTGAGGAGTGGCAGAAATAAGTCTTCTTTGTATTTCTTGTAAAATTCTGCAGTGAATCCATCTAGGTCATACACCTGAAATGACTGAAATGATATCAACTGAAATAAAGAAGCAACTAGGGGAAGCTATGGAGAAATTCAAATCCAAATAATTGCCCAGGTAAAAGAAGAAATGATAAAAGAAGTGAAAGAAATAATGAACACATCTACTGAAGACACAGCTAAAAAAGTTAGAGGAACAAAGCAAACAGATAGAATCCCTGAATGAACACTAAAAGAAACAAACAGAATACATGAAGTAGATTCAAAGAGATACACAGGAAATCAAAAATTCTATTGAAAGCTATGAAAACCGCCTCAATGAAAGTAAAGATAGAATTTCAGACCTCAAAGATAAGATCACAGCTAGTGAAGAGGAAAGGAAAGACCTTTTAAAAATAACAAAGAATCAGGAAATAACAATTAAACACCTGAAAGATGATGCAAAGAAAAATAACATAAGATTAACAGGGATAAATGAAAAAGAAGGGGAAAACCCAAATGATATCAAGAGGATATTTACAGAAGTAAAAGCTGAAAACTTCCCAAACATGAAAATGGAAACTGACATTTGGATTAGTGAAGCATATAGAACTGCAAATAGCCATAACCAAAATAAAACTACACCCAGACACATAATATTCACCATCCCAGAAATCCACCATAAGAACAAAATACTAAAAGCTGTTAGAGAGAAAAGACAGATCAGCTATAAAGGAAAACCTATCAGAATCATAGCAGACTTCTCAACACAAACAATGAAGTCAAG
This sequence comes from Dolichotis patagonum, assembly GCA_004027295.1. Taxonomy (NCBI): domain Eukaryota; kingdom Metazoa; phylum Chordata; class Mammalia; order Rodentia; family Caviidae; genus Dolichotis; species Dolichotis patagonum. The sequence continues at coordinate 500 of PVJX010023472.1, read as the reverse complement.
AAGAGCATGGAGTGAAGTATCAGAACCTAAAGGAAACACACTTTCAACCCAGGCTGACATACCCTGCAAAACTGTCCTTCAAAATGGATCGAGAAATAAGATACTTCCATGACAAAGAACAGCTGAAAAACCTAATGACCACGAAAGCAACCCTACAAAAAATACTCAAAGACTTTCTAGATACACATAGGATAAAACCACCAAGCAAGGCAGACAATTAAGCAGAATGGAAAGCTAACGATACAACAGCAGAAAGATAACATGTCAACAATAAACCAATATATAACATTTATAACGATTAATGTAAATGGCCTCAACTCACCAATGAAAAGAAACAGACTGGCAGAATGGATCAAGAAACAACATCCAAACATATGCTGTCTACAAGAAACCCATCTTACCCAAAAGGAAACCCATACACTGAAAGTCAAAGGATGGAAAACAATACTTCATGCAACAGGAAACCAAAAAAAAAAAAAAAAAGTGGGAGTAGCTATCCT
>PVJX010023471.1:0-29228 GCA_004027295.1 Dolichotis patagonum | reverse complement strand
CAGTATGTAATTTGTCAAGTAATAATTTCTTAGGTTTTATTGTTGTTGTACTTTTCCTTTTTTCCTTGGAATACTGTATGTTTGCTACCCTTTATTCTGTTTTATTTTGTTTTGGTTTTTCCTCTTTAAATAAAATTATTAAAAAAAACTGTAAAAAATTTTAAAAAAAGAATAAAGCTGTAAAAGTTATACAATTAGAAATTAAAGCTACAGGGCCGGGGCTTTAGCTCAGTGGCTTAAGTGCCTGCCTTGCAAGCCCAAGGTCATGAGTTCGATCCCCGGTACCAAAAAAAAAAAAAAAAGAAATTAAAGCTACAATAATTAACACAATATTGTATTTGCACAACGATATTTCAATCCAACAGAATGAAATAGAATCTATAGACAGACTCACATATTTAAATGCTTGGTTTTTGGCAAAGGTGGCAAAACACAGCAGGAAAAAAAGTTAAAAAGGTTTATATTATCATTCATTACTTGGCTGAATATACGTTAATTAGCAAAAATGACTTTTACCTCTGTACTACACACACAATTGAATTCCAAGTACACTATAAATCTAAATACAAGAAGTAAAGAAGATAGCTTAATGCATGATAATGTCAAAGAGCTCATGACCAAAATACATAAAGAGGGCTGGGGATTTAGCTGAGTGGCTTAAGCGCCTGCCTGGCAAGTGCGAGGTCGTGAGTTTGATCCCCGGTACCAAAACAAAAAATAAAAATAAAAATAAAAATAAAGAACATTAAATAAGTAAAAAGACAACTGAGTTGTATCAATCAGGGTTAAACAGGAGAAGCAGTGTCAGTAAAGAGATAGTAAGAGATTTATTGTTAGGAACTGGTTTATATGAATATGGGATCCATCTCGGCAAATCCAAAATTTATAGGGCAGGCCATGGGGAAGGCAGGCTTCACGAGTCCACCCAGATTATGTAGATTAATTTCTCTACTTATAAAGAAAACTGTGACTTTAATAATATCTACAAAATATGTTACAGCAACATCTGCATTTGTATTTGATGGGTAATGGGACTGTAGTCTAGGTAACATCATAAAGACCTTTGTACCATTTTTAAAAAAGAGAATTGAGAAAAGGTTTTTTATAAAAGAAAACAACCAAGTTGTCAGTAGGCATATGTAAAATCTCAGCCTTGATAGTCAAAAAAATGCACATTCAAATAATGAGATGTAACTATATACCTCAAAATAGCTAAAAGTAATAGCAAACAATAAAGGTTGATGATGAAGTCTATCAACTAGAAACTGTTGTACCTATAAAAGTGGGACATATGTATATCCTGTGACCCAACAGTCCAGTCCAATACAGTGAGGTGTGTGTGTGTGTGTGTGTGTGTGTTACATGCCAAAATTCTTATGTATATGGAGAGATACATTCAAAAGCTTCCATAGTACCGTTACAACCAGAACCCAAAATTATCTCAAATGTTCTTCAACACTACATAATGTATAAATAAAGTAAAATTCCATCTTTCACTTAATAAAATACTGTAATGAAAACAAATTACCTATTACTAAAGAAGAACAATTTGAATGAATCTCACACCATAATACAAAACAAGAATATTGCACAATAAAAAATACAAATGTGTTTCCTTTATATCAAGAACAGGTAAAACTATGGCGGGTATATGGACACAAGGAAAGGAGCGTTTATGGTGCTGGTGATATTTTTGGTGTGGATAAGGTGCAGTTGCAGTTTGAATAATAAAGTCTTATAGCTTGTACATTTTACTATAGGGTACACTGCATTGTTTTTTGAAAACGAAATGGTATTTGCCATGTTTGAAATAAGATTTCAAAAATAATACATTTTTTCCAGTAGTTAAGAATGTCATCATCAAGGAATCCAATATTTGATTATTAGAAAGAACCAAAGAGACAATTTTATTTAATTCTCATATTTTGTGGATGAGGAAAGTGACACACACACAATGAAATTACATAGGACAAAATTACCTAGCTACCAGGCTGGGGATTTAGCTCAGTGGCATAAGCGCCTGCCTTGCTAGCTCACAGTCATGAGTTCGATCCTTGGTACTGATAAAAAAAAAAAATTTTTCAGAATCCAAACAAAATTACCCAGCTAGTTCAAAATAGAGCCAAAAATTTCTATTGCATCTTCAGTGTCTTCCCCTACAATAAATCTCATTTTCATGAGAGCAGAAATTTGATCAAAAATACGGAAACAAATTATTCTGTAAAAATAACTACTTCTCTAACACTTTACACATGAAAACTAATTTTTCCAGTAAAAATGTGAGGTAAATAATATCATTACCCCTATTTTAAAATTAAAGTTGAGGTACATAGAGATAAGTAATTTACATAATTTTCATTGTTAGTATAAGTGATATACCCAGGATTAAATCATTCTGTCTAAATTCTGTCTTTTGGGAATTTTTTAAGCTATGAATGTTTATTTAACAAAAAGTATAATAAGAAAATGTATGTGACTCAAGTTTTACATTATAATGCAACAACGCCTTTTAGAAGAGACATGGCTTACTTTACTGGAGAACCATAATTTATGCTCTTTGTAAAGTTTCTAACATGATTCTATTACCACCATTCTGGTATTGTTCTGTTGCACACTAGTTATTCACACATTCATCTTTCACAGAATTTGTAAGGGAGTCAAATCCCCACAATACTCCCTGGGCATGTGTGTCACCATTCAATTACAGTGATAACATCTTGTCCATAAATGTTTTCAATTCTGAAACACGAACTTTCCTTATAAAGTAAACATTATAAGCCAAGGCCGCAGAGTTGCTTTGAAACGAAAGTCCGGATTTTTTAAAAATTGTATTTAAAAAGAAAAAAAACAAACAAACAAAACAGAAAAAAGGATAGCAACAATACAGAATTCCAAGGAAAAAAAGAAAAGAACAACAACAACAAAAAAAAAAACCACTAAAAAAAATCACTATTTGATAAGTTACATACTGTCATCTTGGAAATAGTTGTTCAAGTTACAAAATTGAAGCATACAAAGTAGACATTCAAACTGATACTGTTAACAGTTCTGCTCAAAAATCTAACAAAAACAGTAATATGGTCATCTATCTTACACACTTAAACATACATGCAGTTATATCCTTTAGAGCGCTTTCTTTTCCTCCTTTTTTTACAGCAACAATTATGCATTTTGGGTTTTATTACTCCTGTAATTCTTATTACTTTTTACACTAGCGATGCAATGTGATATTTATAAATATGATTCTTATTTATTTCACTAATGAGGATAGTCTCAAGTTGTTTCCATTTCCCTATGAAGACCTCAAGATGATCTACACAACTGAGTAATATTCCATTGTGTAAAAATACCACATCTTTTCCATCCACTCTGCAGTTGATGGGCATCTTGGTTGTTTCCAAGATTTAGCTATTACAGATTGTGCTGCTATTACCATGGATGCACATATATCACTCTGATATAAACTTTTCAGTTTTTCTGGGAAAAAACCCAGGAGGGGAATAGCTGGGTTGAATGGAACTTCCAATCCTAGTCTTCTGAGAATTCTCCATATTGATTTCCATAGTGGTTGCACCAGTCTGCACAACAGTGGAACAGTGTTCCTTTTTCCCAGCAGCCTTGCCAACATTTGTTATCAGTTGATTTCTTGATGGCAGCTATCCTTTCCGGTGTGAGATGAAATCTCAATGTTGTTTTAACTTGCAATTCTTGAATGACCAGTGGTGGTGAACATTTCTTCATGTATTTGTTTGCCATTTGTATATCTTCATCTGAGAACTGAGTGTTCATCTCAGCTGCCCATTTTTGGAGAGGGTCTTTGAATTTGGGCGGCTTGATGTTTTTCAATTCTTTATATGTTCTTGATATAAGTCCTTTGTCTGAGAGATTGCTGGCTAAAATTCTTTCCCATTCTGTGGGTTTTCTTTTCACTCTGCTGGTGATTTCTTTTGAAGTGCAGAAACTTTTCAATAATATGAGATCCCAGTTGTTGATTCTCTGAAGTGTTTCCCGTGCAGTTTGTGTTTTGTTCATGAATTCTCTGACTACCCCTATGTCTCCAAGACTTCCACCTACCTTATCTTCTAGTAGATTTAGTGTTTCTGTTTTAATGTTTAGGTCTTTGATCCACATAGACTTTAGTTTTGTGCATGGTGATAGGCATGGATCTAGTTTCAGTCTTCTGCATGTGGAGAGCCAGTTTTTCCAACACCATTTATTAAAGAGGCTAGCCTTCCTCCAGTGAACATGTTTAGCCCCTTTGTCAAATATCAGGTGGCTGAGTGTTTTTGTACTTTTACTTGCATCTTCTAATCTGTTCCATTGGTCTTCACGTCTATTTCTTTGCCAGTGCCATGCTGATTTTATCACTGTGGCTTTCAGTACAGTTTCAAGTCAGGAATAGCGATGCCGCCTGCCTTGCCTTTATTGCCCAGAATTGCCTTTGCTATTCTAGGTTTCTTCTGGTTCCAAAGGAATTTTAGGAGTGTTTTCTCTAGATCTCTGAGGTATGTCAATGGTATTGTGATTGGGATTGCATTAAATCTGTATAACAGTTTTGGGAGTATGGCCATTTTCACAATGTTGGTTCTTCCTGGCCAAGAGCAAGGAACATCCTTCCATTTTCTAATATCCTCTTCAATCTCCTTTTTTAGCGTAATATAATTTTCAGTATATAGGTCTTTTACATTCTTAGGTTGGTTCCTAAGTATTTCATTTTTTTAGATGTTATTGTGAAGGACAATATTTCCATAATTTCTCTCTCGGTGAGTTTCTTGTTTGTGTACAGGAATGCTATTGATTTTTGAGCATTGACTTTGTAGCCAGCTACACTGCTTAATTTGTTTATTACCTCTAGTAGTCTTTTAATGGAGTTTTTTGGGTCTTCTATATAGAGTATCATGTCATCTGCAAATAGTGATAATTTAACTTCTTCCTTCCTATCTTTATTCCTTTTATTTCTTTCTCTTGTCTGATTGCCCTGGCTAGTGTTTCCAGAACTATATTGAATAGGAGTGGTGATAGTGGACATCCTTGTCTTGTTCCTGATTTTAAAGTGAAAGCTTTCAGTTTTTGTCCCTTTAGTATAATATTGGCTGCTGGTTTGTCATAGATGGCCTTTATAAGGTTGAGGTAGACACCTTGTATTCTGAGTTTCTGAAGGGTTTTTATCATGAACATGTGTTGGGCTTTATCAAAAGCTTTTTCTGCATCTATTGAGATGACCATGTGGTTCTTATTTTTGGCTCTGTTGATGTGGTGTATTACACTTATTGATTTGCTACTGTGCATTTCTTTTTTAATAGAAATCTCTGAATAACCACAGACTTTTCAGTAAATACATGAAAAAATAGTGTATTGACCTATAAAATTTCTGGATGGCACAAAGTAACAAAGTCTCATTAATAAAATCGAGATTGAAAGCAAGATTCAAAAATGAAAATCATCCTCACTAAACTGACAAACCAAGATGAATGAGGTTCAGTTTATCATAAAACTATTAAGCTATGCATTTGAGTTTTTAAATTGTGAAATATATCTTCCATAGAAAATATATGTGATATATAAGCACAATTAAAGACTAATCATAAAATATTCTGTATACTCTGACCAGTTTTAGAAATAGACAATTACCTTCTGTGCTCCTACCCGTTGCATCCCCTCCTCCCTTACAGTGAACATCATATAAATTTCATGTTAATTATTCCATGATTTTCTTCATAATTTTACCACCACACAAATATACCCCCAAGTGTATATAGCAGTGGTGGTGAATCTATAACACATGTGCCATAGCAGGCTGTTTGTATCATTGAAAGTTCTAAAAGGTTCACCACCACTGGTATACAGCTTAGTTTTATGTAATTTCAAAACTCCACAAACGAAACCATTTCATCTGTATTACTCTTGTTCAGTCAACTTTTGTTTTGTTGTTGTTATTGTTCATTGATTAATTTAGCTATACTTTCATATTCATTTCTATATCCCATTCTATTGTATGAAAGAAAATTTTTTTGTTCTCCTATTCATCAGATGTTTGCTTGCTTCTACTTTCTCATTTTTATGAATAATGATTCTAGGAACACTTTTATACATTTGATGAACAAGCTGCTGGGTCATAGGGTATGTGTATTTTCAAATTTACCAGATAATCTGCATTTATTTGTTATAGTCTCTAAAAGACTCTAATGTTTTTCAATCTTGTAGTTATAAAATGCTTTCTAATTACAGTAATTTTTATTACCCTGATTACTAATGAATTGAGCAGTTTTTGTATGTATACAAATCATTCTCATTTCTTCTATGAAATGACTGTTCTTTGCCCAATTTTCTATTTTTTTATGGATAAGAACTATTTGTATATTCTAGATGCAAATACTATATAAGTTCTGTAGGATTGCTGTTATTTTCTGCCATTTTCATAGTTTTGATGAATAAAACTTTTTTATTGGTGTGATATGTTCCTTTGTAGTTTTCCTACATGTATTTAGTTTTTAAAACCTGTTTTATAGCCCGCAAGAGGCAAAATGTATCTTTTAATAACTATTACTTGAGAAAAATATATCCACACAACTAAAGAAAACAAAAAGTAGAATATAGCTGTTACAAAGTTAGTACAATTTTAAACAATAATTTTAGCCAATAATAACCAGATCTTTAGAAATATTGCTGTACTCTATGGCTTTCTAAGGCTTATACTGTGAGGATATGTAAAAACTGGGAAGACCCAGGAGTTTACAGGAGGTTTGATGATCAGTTAAAGGAACACAGCCTAATAGACATGGTAGACATATGCAAGTCTTTTGAAGGCTTATTATGAGGTTGAAAAATACAACTGAACAGAGCTTAAAAAAAAAAAAGAAAGAAAAAAGAAACACTACAATTTCCAGGGAGGTTTTCAGCTCAGTATAAGACAGTATTTGAAATAACTAACAGGAAGGAAGATGTCATATGGAGTAGTGGCTCCATCACTGTGTCATTCATTGTGTGTCTGCCTGTGAGTAATTTAAATATGTTGGTTAGAGGTTGAACTAGTTAACTTCTGTCTTTTCTAAAGCTGTCATTCTGAATGTCTCCAGTATTTTTCCTCATGTTCACAATTAATAATACTACATATTTTTAAGTACATAATTTTTTTGGAAGATTAGCAGCCTAGTTTTGAGTTATCACATTCAGAATTTTCATATGAAGCTAGTCATTTGGCTAGAGATACTAGTACAGGTTAGTATTATTTTTGAAAAAAATGCCAAGGTTCTTGGCTACTGTAACAATTATTAGATAGTACTCAAGTGCATATATGCAAATAGAACAATCCATAAATAACGTTTAGTATATGTTCTCTCTGTTCCTGGGATCAATAGTCTCCAATCCACCAAATTTAACACCTATACAAAGAAAGTAAAGCACAAAGGTAAGTAATTTAAATAAGAAACTTAAAGTATTAGCTGAGCTTACCTCTGAACAGTTAATAAAGAAAGAGTCTAAAGGATGAGATAAAATCTTCACACAGTAGTCATGTGGTCAAGAAAATTCTCATTTAAGATATCTTAAATTCTCATTTAAGAATCTCATCAATAAAAGAAAAATCAGGACTTACAAGAGAATCCCAAGTACATAAAACAGTTTAAAAACTACTGATACTGGGATGATCATTGGAAACTATAACATTTAGTGTATCTAGCATTTAGCATGTTAAATAAATCTAGCATTCAGCATACCCTTATGGTGGGAATAAACAATGCAGTTTTGTTTTTCTTTGTTTTTATTATACTTGAAGTTGAACCTAGGGCCTTTGCACTCCTCAGCCCATTTTTTATTTTGATAACAGTGTCTTACTAGGGTGCTGTGTTGCACAGGCTTGGCCCAAGCTTGGGATCTTCCTGCTTCAGCCTCTCAGCCACAGCTAGGATTACACAAATGCACCACCATACCCAGCTCTGCTTTTCCAGTTATAGGTCATCACTTAGCAGTGCATGTGATCAACATTAACTTAACAACAAGTAAACTATTTTTTAAATGAAGTTAATTTTAGAATTAGTATGTTCTAGACTAGAAACTAACAGTGGCATATATTTTAAGGGTAAATGTTTTATAAAAATATGTATAATTTTATTAATTATTTTTTAATTTTTAAATGTTCATTTTTATGAGACAGTAAATAGTAGTAGATAAAAGCTAGAATCTTAGTTTTGTCATTGTTGTTGTTTTGAGACAGAGTCTCACTGTGTAGTTCAGACTGACCTTGAACTCACTGTGTAGCCCAGGCTGCCTAGAACTCACAGCAATCCTCCTGCCTCAGCCTCCCTAGAGTGCCACTATGTCTGGCTTGGAATCTTAGATTTGAGAGCCTGCCAGATTGGAACTGAACCTCAACTTTGCCCCCTACTGGCTCTGCAACTTTGGACAACTTATTTATCCTCTCCTGTGCCTTAATTTCATTATCTTAGAGATGAAAGAGTGATGGTAATAGTGCCTGTAAGAATACATAGAAAAGTATACATGCCAAGTAAATACTAGCTAGTGTTATTTCTTACTCCTAAAAATTAGATGTTCCATTCCTCAAAAACTTTAAAACTTAAAGCTCTTTTTGTAACATGCTATTATTATACATCATATACACATACGTATAGACACTAGCTAAGAGTATCAGTTAGATACAATATTCAGATCCGTGTTCTCCAGTATATACTTTTGTGTGTGTGTGTTTGAGACAGGGTTTCACTATGCAATTTAGGCTGGCCTTGAGCTCACTTTGTAGCCCAGGCTGGTCTCAAACTCACAACAATCCTCCTGCCTCAGCTTCCCAAGAGCTGGGATTACAGGCATGTGCCACCACATCTGGCTTCCAGTATATACTTTAATATTAGAGCTCAAAGTGGTTTTTCTTCTTCTCTCTGAGCTCCTATTGTAAATCACATGCACACACTCCCTGTACTTCTCAAGATATTTGTGTGCTTACACAAATACCTCATATTCTATGCCTCAAACCAAGTGATATTTCCACCTCTCATCCTCAAGAAACTTAACTGCACTATCATAATTTTGAGCCTTTACACACACTGTTTTTCTGGCTCCGACTGCCTTTTGACTTGGGAATTTACTCCATCTTGCAGACCAAGCTCAAACATAACTTTTTGGTGAAATCTATCCTGTTTCATTATTGTTTTTGTGATACTTGTCATTGAACCCAAGGCCTGGGGCATGCTAGGCAAGTGCTCTGCCATTAAGCACATCCCCAGTACTTTTTATCTCATTTTGAGACAGGGTCTTACCAAGCTGCCTAGGTTAGCTTTGAATTTGTGATCCTCCTACCTCAGCCTCCTGGATAAATGGAATTGCAGGCATATACAACCATACCTAGTCCTTTCTTGATTCTTGCAGCTACCGTGTTCTCTAAGATTTCTCTTAATACTGAGTAATATCTATATACCTAATTTAAACATTCTGTTATCAGTTCATTTAACCTAATATCCATTCTTCTAAACCAGTAGAGTCCAACATTTTTTGTTGTATTTCTATTTTTAAAAATTTAAGAGCTGGGTGTGGTGGCACATGCCTTAATTCCAGCACTTGGGAGGTTGAAGCAGGAGGATTGTTGCAATTTCGAGACCAGCCTGGGCGGGCTACAGAGTGAGCTCAAGGCCAACCTGAATTGCATAGTGAAACCCTGTCTCAAAAGACAAAAAAAAATTGAGCATACATTTATATGTGCATCATACATATACATTAGTGTCTTAATTTCTACAAGAAATCTCAAAGTATCACAGAAAGATGAAGTAAAAGCTTTTAAAATTTTTAAATTGTTACAAATTTTCAAATACAAATAGAATTTCATGTATTAATATATAAAATACTTTTGTTCTCAAATGTCATTAATAATGTTCTGAATGCTACTTATGAAATGTCATCAGTTGTGAGAATTCCATGTATCACTTGCCAATATCTCATGGTACAATGTATATTTAAGGTAAGATTTATTAGTTTTTTGGATAATTTTTAAATTTATGACACTAACTTTGTTACATATACAATTATATCATCACTGTCATTATATGGCAAGGCATTTATAATGAAAAGATGTCAGCTCTAGCATTTTTCTGTTCACCTATTAGTATTATTGTTGCTGTATTAGAATGTTTTAATTAAAGTCATACAAAAAACATTTAAGATAATAAACATCCATGTACCCACCATACCTTAAATAATACAGCATAGATCCAATGAAAGCCCTACAAAAGTGCATTCATCCATGTTCCCATTTTTATGAGGATTTGCTTAGATAATGTAAGATATGTATAAATCCACCTACCTGAATATACAAAAATTTTGGTACATTACAGAAAGCTGAAAAGCATCGAGCCAGGCATGGTAGCAGAAAATTGTGATCTCAGCTGTCCCAAGATTGAGGCTTGAGAATGTCAAGTTTGAGGCAAACCTGGGTAACTTAGCAAGATTTTTGTGTCCAAAAAACATGTAAAAAAAATTTTTTTAAGGCTCACTGGGCATAGCGGCACATGCTGTAATGCCAGCACTTGGGAGGCTGAGGCAAGAGAATCTCTGTAACTTTAAGACTAGCCTGGGCTACATAATGAGTCAAAGTCCAGTCTGAACTACCTAACAAGACCCTAGCTCCAAAGCAAAAAGGCTAGTAAGCAGCCCTGTGGCAGAGCACTTGGCAAGCATGCATGAGGCCCTAAATTCAATCCTCAGTGCCCAAAGAGAGAAAAAGAAAAAAGGAAAGGAAGAACAGAAAGAAAAAAAGAAGGAAGCAAGGAAGGAGAAAAGAGAGAAAGAAAGAAAGAAAAAAGAGAACAGAAGGATGAGAGGGAAAATGGAGGAAGGGGAGAGAAGGAAAGGAGACCACCAATGAATGATGATACCACTGCCAACCTCTTGATTTTGGGACTTTTCCTCCTTCAAAATAACTAAGTTTCACATATGCAGTAAACAACAGTCTGGCTTGTAAACTACGTAACAAGAGTGTCACTGTCAAACATGTATCAGTAAAGTTTTATTTCTAATTTCTAGATAGTATAAATTAGAATTCTAACACATTTCTTGCACACCAACGGCTTTTCTTCCTATCCTCCTGGTATTCCAGGACTATGTCTTGGTGGTCAATCCATAAGCCAGGCAGAAGCAGGAATTTTGTTGAATTCATCTTTGTAACTACCATGTAATATAAGAGGAATGCAATAAAGGTTTGTTGACCATATGAATGAGAGCTTTCTGTGATAAAGATAACCTGAAAGTTTTCAGTGGATATATGTTCTCTACTCAACTTAAGTAATTTGTGACCTTGTGCTGATTTTTGCCTAAGATTCTACTGTTAGAAGAAAACGAATTGTTGAAAATAAGCAGAGAAATCTTTCAGACCAGAAAAGAAAAATCCCTGGATCTGTAGCACAGAAGTACAGTGAACAAATGAATGTAAGTGCAGTATTAATAAAAATCTCTGTTCAGTATTGAAAAATTGCTTGGAAAAACAATGCACCTCAAAGTCTGCATTCTTGCTATAAACTGTACCATGGTACAAGTAATATTTAATAGCCAGAGTCTCCTGTGATGCCCTCCTGGCATCTCATGGTGGAAGTTTGTTCTGTTACACTTATTTGCTGTATCCTAATTCATCTATATGGTCAGTTACCAGTGAAGGTTTTAAAACAACTTTAGGAAATCACTGTTATTATTTTATTTGTTGTCATTTATAATCAACTCTGGAAAAAATGAGGCCCTTCACAACAAAATTCAACAAATTACTTAAATAAGAGGAGAAGGAGAGGGAAGAAAGGAGGAGAGAGAGGCAGGGAGAGAGGGAAGTGGGGATGGAGGGAGGCAAGTGAACTAGAACTGTGGGTACAGGAAGCAAATGTGCTAACCTAAAGACTAACGTAATCCTACAGAACTGAATATCCGATTTGGAACTGAGCTTCCTGCAAGACTTGGTAAAAAGAAAACCTGAAGAAATTACATAGTGCTCAAGGAATATCAGCAATGACGTTTGTGATATAATACTTTAAATGATATTGTGGACCTTTTATAAAGGACCTTAAAATGCATACTAAATATGTCTTTAAGAACAGTTCAGTAATAAATGAATACAGCTCGTGAGACAGATCGTCAATAAACATCAAAAGCATAATAACAGTTTTTATTATGAAGCAAATTCTGTGTAAAGTACATGTGATCTAAATATGACATTTTCGAGTGGTCTGGCTTTAAGGATTTACTTTAGAATGTCAGAAATACTAAAAGAATAAGTAAATAGCATTGCACTTGCAGTTTCTCCCTTAAATATTATTTCTTCTGATTTTTTTAAATAGAACTGGAATAGGGTGCCTTATGAAGAATTTACATTTTGCACTAATAGGTTAAGATTCCTATCATTTGTATATTTTAGGAAATATTAATTTTATGTGAATAAGATTTATATGGAAAACAACCAATCACATAATCTTACCAGCCAAACAAAAATTAGTTATATGTTCATATGAATAAGTTAGTCTTATTATCAACATGTCCTTATTGCTTAATGACAGAAACTGTACTTACTTATAAACATGGTACTTAATTACAGTCATAACTTCCTGATTACAATAATGCCTCCTAAACCCTTCTTTTTTAAACTTTTGTATTGTTCCCACCAAAATCCCAAAATCCATAAAGACACTTTTTACCTTTATTTTTCTACATCTTAAGATACCTCAAATTTCAAGGTAATAGGTAGTTACTATAACAAAAAAAATTAGCTAAATTTTAAATGTCTGTTGTTAGTGCCTTCTCCAAATTCATTTCCATTTTCAGGCTCCTTTGCATTGTCTTACTGTTTCTCAGGTCTATTTTTGTCCTCTCCAAAAAGCCTGTCTTCTGCTTTCATGAACACATCTTGTATTTACACATCTCCTCAAGTCTTGTTAGCATTAGAATAAATCAGTGTTCCCGAATAAAAACTAATCTGAAGTTTACATTTTCTAACCTTATGGTTTTTCTTGGTGTTGTTTTTATTCCAGAGTCTAATTAAAAGTTTGGTTACTACAGCAGTGACCTTTGTTACCTTTGTATTAGGCAATGCATTTTATTACACTATATTTTGCCACCCCACTGCTATATGGAAATAATCTAAAACAGATAAATAAAAAACAGAAAAAGCACAATTGCCCTTTTATGTTTGGGTTTCAGGCAAGAACTATACAATGAGAGCTATTGCAAAAATTTAATCAGTTACTGTTCAGATCAGATTAAACAAAAGCCAAGTACAGTACATAGTCATAGCCATGCAATTTTATCTGAGAGCAAAGTATCATTTTTTAAAGTAAAATAAAATGGGAATAAAGAAGGAAAGTAGACCATATTCACAGGGGAGACTGGTATCTTTCAGATAGCATTGAGTACATTGCCAATGTTCAAAATTTCCCTTTTTCCAAGGATATTTTATGGCGATGGGAAAGCGATTTGGAGATGAGGATAAATAGAAGGGAGTAAATGAAAAGGGAAAGTAAAAGGGATCAAAATGTGATCCCTATATTTACCAATACCCCGCAATGAATATGTTTTATGTATTACAAACCTATACTAGTAAAAAATTTAATTTCCTTTTTCCAGATTCTGTGCAGCATTGGGACAGCTATTTCTGTTTTAAGTTTTTTCATCTAAGATACTTATCTATGCTTGGTGTTAGTCATAGTTAGAGGCTGTAGGCTAGTCCTATTTCTGCCTTACAAAAATAAACCTAGCCAGTTTTGGTGGATCTGTAGACAGGAGAATCACAAGTTCAAACCCAACTGGGCAACTTAATAATTTAGCAAGACCTGGCTGCAAAATAACAATATAATAATAATGAGCTGGGGGTGTAACCTAGTTTGAAGGCTCTGGGTTCATTCCCAAGATAAATCAACTAGTTATAAACCTTAAGGTAAATTTTTACCTTTCCTTTAAAATAGTACATTGACACTCAATTTACTTTTACTCTTTCAAATATCCAGTCCTACAACCTGAAATTTTTCAGTGGACATAAAATATATTTTTAAATGGCCATATACCTAGAAAGACCTTAAATCAGTAACTTTTGATACCTGTTACAAAAACGAAATGTTACTTAAATAAAGATAGCTTAGGCCCAGGAATATAGCTTAGCAGCCCGGTGCCTGGCTGACAAGCACGAGGTTGTGAGCTCAATTTCCAGCACCAAAAAAAAAGGTAGCTTAAAAATATAGACAGCAATTTCAGATTTCTCTAAAGTTCATGTAAAAATCATGACTTTTAAGTGTAAAGTTATGATCTGATTTCATATTCTATTTTTATAGAATTTTGGACAAACTGCCCAGCTAAGTTCATCTGAGCCAACACAAACTACAAGAAGTACTTCTAATACTGAAGAAGGTATGTTTTGGTTTAAATGTTTTCCTTGGAGCTTTGTTTCCAGTGATTATTTTTTTTTCTTGTATGTATTTTTTCAGGTGCTTACAACTTGTGTGACTGCTCAACCATTATTTAGGGACTGAACTATCTTTACCACTGCACAGTTTGTTGCCAGTTTTCCTGTGTTCTAAATAGCAGTAGATTGAACAACTTTCTCCTTTGAGCTATTTCATGACTTACCACTTATTTCTGTAGGATAGATTTCCAAAATCAAAATTACAGTACTGGGCATACAGATGGCACTCAGTAAATATTTGTTGAATGAAACTCCATATTAAATGAATACTAGATCAAAAGAAATAAGCAATGATGTGGATATTCATACATATTGCTAAGCTTTTTTCCTGAAAATGGTATTCAAAACCCTTTCAGTCTGGACCAGGGGTTTAGCTCAGTGGCTCAGCCCCTGCCTGGCACGTGTGAGGTCCTGAGTTCAATTGCCAGTATCCCCCCAAAAAAATTCTTTCAGTCATCTATGTCAATTTAAGGTACAATTCTTTCTACTATTTGCCGATATGAAGTCACAGAAATTGTTTATATTGATTTTTAAATGTTTTTATTAATAATATGCACGATTGTTTTATGTGTGTTTTTGGTGAATTGTCCCTTCATGTTCTTTTTTCCGTAAATATTAGAGTTTTGACACTGTCATACTGATTTCTGAAAATTCTTGAACTATCAATGATTATAATCTTTACACTGATTACAGGAGTTTTTACTACTTTATTATTGTTTATTCTATTTACATTATATTTTTACATATATGTTTTTATTTTTATTTGTTCAGTAAGTGATTATTGGGAATTAATTTCCTGATTATAAGTAGATATTGGTTATGCAGTCATAAGCACAACATATGAAAGTCTTGCCCTTTGGAACTTAAAAGTCTGTCAGGCAAGACTGCCCTGGCGTGCCTTAACATAAACATGTTTCAGTCTTGGTGATTTCTCCATTAGTTTTACATTCAAAGAACTACCCAATCCAGAACTATAGAAATCTTTTTTCCTCTAGGTTGCTTTAATAGTTTGATTTTTAAATTTAACTCTTTTATTTGAAATTTGTTTAAATGAAAGATGGGAAGTGAAGCTCAAATCCCTTTATAAGCAATGAACAATTTATTGAATCATTCCTCCTTTCTTTCCGGTCTTTGATGCTCCTTTGAGCGGATGTTCTTAATCCACTTGGTCTGTTTCTAGGCTGTTAGTTCTGTTCAGCTGATCATATGATTTTTTTAACCTTTAAGTTCTTTTCTCCTACTCTTTTATTTATAGGTCATTTTAACTGCTATTATAAAGATAATCTCCTTCATATTATCTTTGTACCACCAATGAATAGCAAAACTTAATACAAAAAATTATAATAAACATAATGTAACTCTTTAAGAATTTTTATGACTTCACTGCCATCATTTTAGATGTTTTTTAATTAAGGATGGGAAATGCTAGATGTAGAGAATCCTAATAAATAGAATACTACTGCCTTTCCATTTGTGAAATGAATACATACAGACTGCTAAGTATATGTAAGGGCTAATCCCAAAGAAAAAGAGAACCAAGAGTGATTAAAGTTTATGTAGTTTCAGATAGTACTTCTGAGTATTTGATGGCTGAAAATCTAGTGAAAGCTTCAGTGCCTGAGGATGAAATTCTAACTCTCCTGAATAACAAGCAGCTACAGAAATCAAATCTGGCTTTCAATAAGATCCAGCAGCTCAACATCTGTGTACTCTCAGCTGAAGAGCAGAGAGTCCTCCAGTCCCTCGGCCATCTCGATGAAAGGCTACACTGTAAGTGCGAAGAACATCTTCAGTGATAAGTGTGGTATTTTGGACTTAAACTCTTTAAAATTGAAAATAAAGTGCACAGTTATATTTACTGGAATATATAACAGTTGAGAAATACATGAGTATTTAATACTTTTTCAAGTATATAGCATCACATGATGATTTCTATGATACCAATTTCTGTGGCAGGCCTTACCATCTTTTATGAATATATGAATATATTAATTCTAGTTCAGTAATGGACAGGCTAGGTATCTATAGTGACTATCCTTGAAAGCAGTTATAATCTAATTAAGTATTGAAAACCAAAATAGAGTAATGAGCTGCTAAGAATACAAGGAGTTCCTAAGCCTAAGAAGTAAGTATAAATAAAAACTTAGGAAGATAATGAGAGTGCCTTAGCTGGCTTTTATCCTAAGAAACACATAAAATTTTTTAAAAGGGGAACTAGGAGACAAAACTCAAGCCCTAACCCTAAATAAGTAGTCTCGTAGAAGATCCTTCAGCCATAAAGCTGGGCCATCCAAAGATCTATGCATAACACATACATTCACAGTAAGGGAGGGACAAAAAAAAAAACTATATTTCTTGAATTTAAGTGTTGAACAGATTGGGGATATGGGCAATGCTGATAATTTGAAACTACAGTCTACTATAAATATTACACTGATTTACAGGCCGTAATCATACTACTTGAATGGTGGTTAAAGCCCAAAGCAAGTAATTTAACTTAGAATGATTTAAAATTCGTAATGACCCAAATTACCTGAAAATAGTAAATTTATGTTATTTCTGGAGAAACCTATTGATATCACAATCTTCAAAGAATTATCACAAGTGAAATCTGAAGAAAGCAACCTACAATTAAACAAAAATAAAAATAAGAAAATAGTAATTCAGGACCAGGGATTTAGCTCAGTGGCATAAACATCTGCCTGGCAAGCATGAAATCGTGAGTTTGATCCCAGGTTAAAAGAAAAAAAAAAAGAAAGAAAAGAAAAGAAAGAAAAGAATTCATAAACAAAAGTTTTCCATTTAAAAAGTCATCAGTGTGGTTGCTATTAATGGGTTTTCACTGTAAACCAGATTACCTTTGTGATAAAAACAACACTAAAGTACATTTCCAGAGAACCTGGTGTTGTACCAATTACACTGCATCCTCCCTTCCCAAAGTAATTGAGGTGGTCAGATTTCGGGTCACAGTCAGAGGACTATAGTTATCCATGCACAAAGAACATCACTGAAAAGTGACTGAGTAAAAAGATCTCTCTACAAACAACAAAGTCTTTATAAGCATCCACAAATCTCAGCACCAAACAAAATAAGACAAATTAAAAAAATAGAAACATGAAAAGGCAAGACAACAAAATGCCTCCCAAAACTCCCAAAGCTAATCCAGAGGGCACCACAGGGGGAAACAGCATAAGCTACACACCCAAATTATGTGAAAGGATAACAGCAGAGGTTAGAAAACAGATCAAAGAGGTACTCAGTGGGATCACAGAAGACATAACTAAACAAATTATGCAAGTCATAATCAAAATGATACAAAAGCTTTCAGAAGACACTAACAAAAAGCTAAGTGAGCTAAACAAAATGATATGAAATATGAATGACCATTTTAGCAAAGAATTAAGAGTCCATGAAAAGATTTCAATCAGAAATTCAGGAGATTAAGAATTATATTGAAAATATGGGAAGTAAAAAACCTCTACAGTAAAAACTACAATACTCTGAAGAATGAGCTTGAAGAGGATATCAGAAAAAAAAAAAAAGATATCTCCTGTTCCTAGATAGGCAAAACCAATACACTGGTGCCTCAGTTCATCTACTTAATTCTTCCTATGATTCTGGTCACCAACCAAATTGGGCAAGAGCCAAATCAAATTCAGTGATTAGGTTCAGTGTTGACCTTACAGAGATTTGATTTTGTTCTTGTCCAATTTATTTTGGGACAAGAATCATGGAAAGAATTAAGTTTGTGAACCAAGGTACCACTCTATGGTCAAAATGGCTGTACTTCCAAAACTGGTATGCAAATTTAATGCAATCCCAATCAAAATACCAATACATTCCTTGCAGAACTAGAAAAAAAATCCTAAAATTCCTATGGGACTAGAAGAGACCTAGAACATCTAAAGCAATTCTGGACAACAAAGGCAAGGTATCACAATCCCAATTTTTAAGTTGTAATATGAAGTGACAGTGATTAAAAACAGCATGGCATTAGCAAAATTTTTAAATAATAAACAAGCTGTGGATCAATGGAATAGACTAAAAGATCCAGAAACAACTCCAGGCATACTCACCTACCTTCTGGTTGACAAAGGGGCCAGATACTTTCACGAGAGGAAAGATAACCTCTGTAACAACTGGTATGGGAAATGTGACTATTTACGTGCCAAAGACTGAAACTAGACTCGTACCACTACTGCACACTAAGCTAAAACCATAATGGATCAAAGATCTAAATATTAAAACAAACAATCTACTGGAAGACAAAGATTGGTTAAACTCTTGAAGACATAAGCACAGCCAAAGACTTCAAAATTAATTTTACTGGTCTGTTTTTGATGTATATAATGATCACATTCGTCCTACGGAATTTGTACTTGTACACAATATATCTTTATCCTTCTTTTTTTCCCCATTCCCCTTCCCTGCTTCAGCTCTTCTTCCCCTGCTTATTTACAAAAACCTTGTTACCATTTTTCTTGTATTCTTTTTTTTCCTTTTAATCTTCTTCCCTTCCTTCTCCCTCTTTTCTTGCTTCCCTTTCCCATTTGACATTTTATTTCACTTCTATGTATTTGTCATATGTTTTGGGTTTATTTATCCTTTTGGTTGTATAAATTGGTACAACTAGTATGAATATCAGTATAGGGATTTCTCAAAATACTAGAAGTAGAAATTCCATTTGACCCAGCTATTCTCCTTTGTGGTATATCCACAAGAGTCCAAAGCATCATACCACAATGATATATGCACTCCCATGTTCATAGCTGCACAGTTTATAATGCTAAACCTTGGAAAAATCTCAAATACCCATCAATGGATGAATGGCTAAAGAAGGTATTTTTTTCATAAAATGGAGTACTACTCTGTGGTAAATAAGATAAAGTTGAGGTACTTCTAGGTAAATAGATGAACCTTAAGACAATACTTTTAAGTGAAATAAGTTGGAGGCAAAGACTTTCTGAACAGAATCCTGCTTGTATAAAAGAATAATACTATGAATCAACAGATGAGGTCACATTAAACTAAAAAGATTCTGCACAGCAAAAGGAACAACTAACACGATGATAAGACAATTTATAGAGTGGGAAAAATTTTTGCCAGCTACTTCTCAGACAAAATACAAGTATATAGAATAACTGAATTCAAAATTTAGTCCATTCAAATTAAAAGACTCAGTCAAAAAATGGGAATCTGAAATGAATAGACATTTCTCAGAGAAAGGAATGTAAATGGTCAATAAATACATGAAAAAAGTGTTCAATATCACTGACCGTTTGAGAAATGCAAATTAAAACAACACTGAGATCCCATCTTACTCCAGAAAGAATGGACAATGTCAAGCAATCAAACAATAACAAGTGCTGCAGAGACTACAGGAAAAAAAGGAACCCTTCCTCATTGTTGGTGAGTGTGTAAATTAGTACATGCCTGGAAATTCCTCAAAAAACTAAAAATATAGATTTCATCTGACCCAGCTATTCCCCTTCTGGGTAGCTTTCTGAAAGAGTTACAGACATCATGTTACAATGACACCTGCATATCCATGCTTATGGTAACACAATTCACAATACCTAAGTCTTGTAACCAGCCTATATGTTTATTAACAGATAATGGATAAAGAAAACATGGTATTTGTATATAATGGAGGACTACTTTTCCATAAAGAAAGATATATGTAATTTATAGAAAAATAGATACACCTTGAGACTATAATGTCAAGTGAAGTAAATTAGACACACAAGCTTAAGTAGAGTATCGTTTCTGTTACATGAGAAACCCAATATATAAATCAAGTTCAAAGTGCAAATGGGGATATAGCTCAGTGGCACAGTGCCTGCCTGACAAATGCAAGGTCCTGAGTTTGAGTCCCGGAACAAAAAAAAAAAAGTGTAACTGCTCAAAAAAAAAAAAAAGATGGCTGGAGATTTAGCTCAGCAAAGCACTTGCTTGGTAAGCACAAGGTTGTGAGTTCAATCCCCCGTGCCAAAAAAAGAAAAAAAAAAGATGGAAAATAAGATACAATGAAGTAGACCTTTGGCATATATAAAGGTTACCAAGAGGTAGAAGGAGAGGAAGGGAAGAAAAGGGGATGAGAGATTGCAAAGTATTGTGTATATTCACCAAGTCCCTGCAAGGATTGTAGTCATCATGTACTAAAACATGTATATAAAAAAGTGAACAGACATATACATACATACATACATATATATATACATAAAGCATACATATATATGTTTATATGTACATATATTATATATAATATAAATATATAAATATATATTTATATATAAATATATATATACACACACACATATATATGAAGGAAAGTGTCTAAGAGATTCAGGGAGAGAGAAGCAAAGGAGGGGCAAGAGCTAAAAAAAAAGCCTTGATGAATGTAATTATTATGTACTACAAACATATGCCAATAAAAAACAGATATAAAAAGAACTGAAAAATCAAGAAGGAGTAGCTAAGCACATATCTGTCAAAGCAGACTTCAAGACAAAATTAGTCATATGAGACAAAGAAGCCCATATATCTAAGTAAAGAGAACAATCCACCAAAAAAGATATACAGTTGTAAATATATATACACCAAACACCAGTGCACCTAATTTCATGAAACAACTCTCAATATAAAGGGACACATAAGTCCTAATACAATAATAGTGAATGACTTCAATACTGCACTCCTTCCTGTAGATAAGGACATCATACATAAATATCAACAGAAAACATCGAATGGGCTTAAAACACATGTTTACAGGACATTCCATCTAACAACTACAGAATACACATTCTTCTCAGCAGCTCATGAAATGTTCTCCAAAATACACCAAGCTTAGGCCATAAAGTATAGCCTTTTGTTTTAAAAAAAAATGTTAATGTAATTTCTTTCATCTTATCAAATGGAGTAAAACTGGAAATAAACAGCAAGAAAAATCACAGAAACTATACAAACACATGAAGATTAAACAATTCACTTGTGAATAATGAGTACATCATTGAAGAAATCAGAGAAGAAATTTTTAAAAAATAAAAAGGCAATAAAATATATCAGAATCTCTGGGACATACCAAAGGCAGTTCTAAGGTGAAATTTATAGCTATGAGTGCCTACATCAAAAAAATCAAAGAGATCTCAAGTAAACAATCAAGAGGACATCAAAAATCTAAGTAGATCAATAGCAAGCAATTAGATTGAACTAATAATAAAGTTTCTCAACAAAGCAAAGCCAATGACTAGAAGGGTTCACTGATGAATTTTACTAGACTTTTAAAGAACTAACACCCGTGTTTGACAAACTATTCCTTAAAGCAGAAGGGAAAAAAATGCTTCCAAACTCATTCCATGTAGCCAACATCACCTTGATAACAAAAGACAAGGGCACAAACAAGAAAACTATGGAACAATATCCTTGATAAACATAGGTGCAAAAATCCTTAATAAAATACTTTAAAACCAAATTCAAGAATATATTGAAGCTTCCCATGAGCCACAGCAGCCATATGGGGTCCAGGAGGAGAAACAAGAAGCCAGTTCACCCTTCACATGAGCCAGCTGGCACACAGGCTGGGAGACAAGAATACACCCCCTCTTCCCCCTCTATAAGTACCCGGCCAATTTGGAAGAACACAGGCTGAGTAGATAGCAATTAGGTACAAAAACAACACTTTTAGTCATTAAGGGAAATGCAAATCAGAACTACATTGAGATTCGAACGTCACCCAAGTCAGAATGGCTACCATCAAGAGCACAAAAAATAATGAACATTAAAGAGGTTGCAGGGATAGGAGGAGAGGAAGCCATTTACACTACTGGTGGGAATGTAAATTAGTACGACTACTGTGGAAATCAGTATCAAAGTTCCTCGAAACACCAAAATTAGAGCTACCATTTTATCCAGCTATCCTACTACCTGATATATATCCAAAGGAATTAAAGTCAGCCTTTTTCAATCTGGCTTATTTCATTCAACATGACAATATCTAGACCTACTCATTTGCCCAAAAATGACAAAATTTTGTTCTTTTTTAAAAAGTGAATAGTATTTCACTGAGTATGTTTATTGTACCACATTTTCTTTATCCAGTTGTCTCTTGATGGGAACCTAGGCTGGTTCCATATCTTGACTATTGTATTTTGTGCTGCAATAAACATGGATATACTGGTACAATCACAACAGCAATGCAGAAGTGTAAGTTTAAGATGTAAAACGGTACAGATAATAATAAGCTCAATACTTCAGAGGAATTTTTATTTCTGTTAGGTATTTCTGTATATTTGAATGTTTCACATAAAAGATTCTGCCTGATTTTTCTTTTTTTGTTGTTGTTTTTGTTTTTTCTGATTTTTCTTTTATTCAATTCTCCCTACTGTACAGACAAAACCATAATTATCAAAAAGGCAAGTATTAGCTAAATTACTCAAATATTGTACCTCAATAGCCAAACATCTCCTTTCTCTTGAAAGGCTCCAAGGATAAATGATAATTTGGCTCTTTCAGTTTACATAACTGAATTATTTTTGTGTTATGTTACAATTTTTCAGATGTACAAGAAACCATTTGCAAAAATCCATCCATCAAAAATATGTTACAAATAATACCACTTCTGGTAAGTTTTTGAAGAAGCTCTCTTTTCTTCTTTTAGGAAACATTATGATTTCATGTACACATCATTAGAAGTAAAAACCCTTCGTTGGTAACAGTTTTTCTTAAGATTGGTTTTTAAGGCTATTTTTCTCCTCTAACCTTTTATCCAAAGATGTTTCATTACAATCAAATAAATATCTTCACATTAAAAATATCAAAATACAAGAATTTTTACATTGCATCCAAAGTGTTTTATCAGTTATGATAGAAGACACCAATCATCAAATAATTTTATGTATGTGGTCTATTAGAAATTGAAATTTGTAATGATCTATTCCTTTTCCTATATACCTTCTATGTCTTGAGATTCAAAACTAAACATTACTATTTTGTTCTTTGGTGGTGGGGGTGAGGTACTTAATTCTAGTAAAGATACCATGTAAATAAAAACCAATCCTTGGTGCCGGGGATATAGCTCAGTGGCATAAGTGCTCGCCTGGCGAGCACAAGATTGTGAGTTCAATCCCCGGTACCAAAAACAAAAAAAAGAGAGAGAAAAAAAAACGCCAATCCTTGCATTCAAGAATTTTCAATCTAACAGAGAGTAAGGCATCTATATGGATGGTAGATAAAAACAATGTGATGCTTAGTAAGACTGTGGGAGTTACAAACCATACTAACCACAGACGAAAAAATCTTACCTGACTTGAGTTGATAAAGGACATATTCAGGTTTATATAAAGGGAGCCCACAAACTAAGATAATAGTTACTCTTTCATGATTAACGATTTAGGTATTCACCAGAGAAATGTTTTGTTGGAGAATTAAATTGGACGCTTACCTAATCCCTATGTTTTTCATCATGTGCTCTCAGCTCTGAAATTTTTACAGGAAAAAGTACAATTAAGCAAAAAGATTACAATTTCGTACTACTTGCTGTTATATAAATAAAGTACAATATTTCTTACCCATATTTCAGGTTCCTGTTACACTCTGGCTGTGATAGTAAATAGCAGTGGGTGAAAGGAGGGTTTCTCCGCCCTCCTGAAGCTTATTCACCTCTCAGCACCTGGTTCTTCAAAGTGCCCTTTGGCATTTTTGATGTCATTTTTAGACATAACTCTCTTGTCAGCAGTCACTTCAATTCCTGAGCTTCTTCATGGCTACTTTTACACACTAGTTTGGCTTTTTCTCAAAATTTTCACTTGAATTTTTTTTTTACAGTGATAATTTTTCTGTGCCTGAAATTTGACTGACAACTTATGTCAGTTCTGACATTTAATATCAATCCTTATGACTCTTTTTTCACATCAGTGAGATAATAGTTGCAGTAATTGAGATCACTCTTCTGTACAAGTTGAAAACAGTATATTAACCACACAGCATAAATACTAAATATTATTCAGTAGGGAAAGAAAGTTGTCTGATCAGGAAATTGTTGTGCACATCAGTGTACTATGTAATTATATTACTTGAAAGTGTGACTTGGGGACCATTGGTAGGTTTTGAATTGTTTTTACCCTGTATCTTTTATTCTTATTGACAGTTGGTAATCATTAGTTTTCTTTAGTATTTTTCTCCAGATATATCAGTCTCCTTCATTTTAACATCATCACTTACATAGATCAGACCCTTTAATTTATATTCAAAGAAAAATGGTATAAAATCAAAAATTATTAACTGCATTTTGAAAGAGCTAATGCCAAATTTTCTGTTTTGCTATATCCTACATGAGGATTTGGACATTTTAGTCCTGTCTACCCATTTGACTGTTATTTTTGTGTTTGTGTACCTGTCACTTAACCAGTTGCTGACAATTTGCCTTACTTGCTTTACCAACAGACAGACAAATATATGGAATAGAGATAAGAAGGTATACACACAGAAAGATAAACTTTACCAACTGTTTGAAAGTAGATTATAAACATCATGATATTCCCTTGTAAATATTTCTGCATACATGTGTTTATAAGACCAAACACATTTCTCTGTATAACTACAGTTCTACTATTATAACCATGAAATTTAACACTGATATAATAGTATTAGCTGATACACATTCCAGAGTTCTCCAGCTGTCTGAATGATACGTGCTCTGTGACTGTTTCACTTTTCTGATCCACTACCCAACCCAGAATTACCTACCGCCACCCACCCCAACACATGCACACTTCAGGGAGGGATCTCTTTCTCCCGCCCTGTCTTTCTGTTTCTTTTCTCCTACAGTATTTAATTGTGTTGATTTGGATTTCTCCTTTCAGGAAAGAACTGAACTGATATATTGATTTATCCCAAGGTGTTCAGCATAAATTTTTAAAATGATTTTGCAGATAAAACATGTAAAATCATTTAAATAATTTAAAGATAATATATGAAAAGAAATATTTTTGTTCCCTGAGTTAGAGTCTCAACCCTGAATGGCCTTGAACTCAATATGTGGCTCAGGATACGTATTACCCTTTTGTCTGACTCAGCCTCTTGGGTGCTTAAGTGTGTGCCACCATGAATGGTGACTTTCTAATAGTAGAATTTCAGACCCTTACACTTGGGTGAGGGAAATATTTTTTTATCAGAAGTGCCTTTATTTTCAACAAAAATACCTTTTGTAGCACACACAGTATCCTACCATTGTTTAGAGGAAGTGTAAGACTGATTTTTCAGAATAATAATTAATAACAATAAACAGCAACCTCCTCCTACCCCTTCACTAGATACTCATAGTTATCCTAATAATAACAGCATTTATCTTATAGAGTACCCAAGAGTATTATGCAAGATTACCATCCATGTAAAGCAATTAAAATAGTGCCTGAAACATAGTACATGCTAATGTATGTTTTGTTAGATTATTATTAACACAATTCTGATTCTCTTATTTCATTTTCTCTCAAAAATGTAATATTCCTCAGAGCACTTCAGTGAAATTTAAGTATGTGGAATTAACACTTCAGTATTTTTTTAAAATTACTTAAGTAAAAATAGAACTTTCTCTTCTAAAAATTAAGAATCATTTTAGCCACTGTCCATTCCAGCTGACAATACGTAATATACTATTCATCAAATTTGCAATGTTCTGTTCTACCTGTTTTTCTAAGGATTTTGTTTTGTTTTGTTTTGTTTTGTTTTTCTAAGGATACCCATGTTCTTTTTGGGGGAGTGGGGGTTTACAGGATTCCCATGTTGAATTCCTAACTGTACTTTAATATTTTAGTGACCTTTTTGCTTTGTTTTCCAAATTCAACTCATCTAAGCATCAATTTAATATCACTTCTTCTTTGAAGTTTTCCCTAACAAATTCACTTTGTGATGTCCTCACCTTCCTATAAACTTAGTATTGTAGCATCTCACATTTTGTATATATAGTACACAGATATTTTTGTCAGTTGTCTTCCTAAGTGAAAAATGTTGTTCAGAACTGTATTTGTGGGCCAAAATTGTTTCTCACTTACATATCTGCTTTATAGAAATTATCACATACTAAATATATAGAAAAACTGATTGACTTACGATTTTTTGGTTTTTTGAGTCAGGGCTTGTTATTTAGCCCAGGCTGGCTTTTCTAACTTGCCATCTTTCTGCCTTGGCCTCCCAAGTGCTGAAATTATAAGCATGTGCCATTATGCCTACTAACTGACAATTTTTTTATATATGATCTTTGAATAGTAAATTATCTACCTTTTTCATACCATAGTAAAATTCAATAATTTACTTGAAGCTAAAATTCTAATATTCTGAAACAGGATTTCTTACTCCATAAAAATAACACTGTTTCTGGTAGGCTCCCAAAGCCCCTTTTTAGTGTTAATATTTAATAAATTAGTAAAATTTAATGGCAAATAGACATTGTTGAGATATAATTAGAAGAAATGAAATTTATTCCCTGAATGTCCAACACTGACTAGTATTATCCCAGATGGTCTCCCCCATATTCTCTTAGTTAATCTTCTTCACTAAGATGATCAAAACTTTTCCCCAGCTCTCAGAGCTGTTCAGTGGCAGAGTCAAGACATATACCTTCCCCTTCACCCACAAAATCTGTCCAATTTGTATCTCAATTAAAGTCACCATCTTCCTCAAATTTCTCAGAAATATCTGTCTAACTATGCTTTATATTGTCCCATAGAAATACAGAATAAATTTCCCTTACTATGTTTACTAAATGCACCTCAAATCCATCTACTCCTCTCCATTCTTACTGATAGTGTTGTACTTAATGAATTATCATGTTCCCAATAGCCTATTACACATTTTATGAATAACTAGAAGAAAGGGGCTTAAAGGCTCCAAACACCAAGTACTGATAAGAAGATAGACATGTTAATTACCCTGATTATATCCCTGTATAGTGTATAAATGTGTTAAAATAATATACATCTCTATAACATGTACAATCATTATATGTTATGACAGTTCAAAGACAGCTGGGGTATAGTTCAAGAGCAGTGCTTATCTTGCATGTGAAGGCCTTGGTTTAAATCCATAGCACCACAAAGTAAAAAAGTAGTTCAAGGATGGAAATTCTAACTACCCTGGTTTGTGGATTACAGATGGTATACATATATTGAATTATTTCTCTGTACCCCATAAATATGTATAATTATAATAATAATCATGGATCTGGGGATGTAACACAGTGGTACAGCACTTGCCTGAAATATATGAGGGCCCCGAGTTTAAAACATTGATGATGATAATCATCATCATTTTAATTTTCTGAAGTGTTTGTCATGTTTCACCTGGACCATTGCAACTGCCTCCAGATTTTCTTTCCCCCACACAGCTTCCACATCTCCATCGTCAGAATAACTTTATCCAAATAAAATATGAATGTATTATTTTCCTGCTTAAAACTCATCTTCAGTGGTTAGCTATCACCTAAAAGATAACGTTAAAACTCCAGAGAGGTAGAGGCCGGTGATTAACCTCAGTGGTCTAAGCACCTGCCTGGCAAGTGCGAGGTCATGAGTTCAATCCCTGCTACCAAAAAAAAAAAAAAAAAACCCTCCAGAGAGGAGCGTTTGAGCCCTCGCAGGCTCCTCCAGTTGCTCCTGGCCCCCCAGCTTACTATCACGTTGAGAGCTGGACAATGTGGTTGGCCCACAGTGTTCCCATGGCCTCACGAGACCTGTTCTTTTAAGTACTTTCCCATGCTTACTCTGCAGGACTTGATCTCTATGTCGTCCATCTGGGAAAACTTTTTAGTCCAAGCTTTTTTTCTGCCCCAAATGTACAATTTCCTGCTTTTGGCGACCATGCAGCCTGTCATGTTGCAGCAGTTATTGATTGGTCTCTTTATTCACTGAACAGACACTGACTGCATCTTTCTTACCCATCAGGCACTCTGCTAGGGTTGCATCTAGAAAGAGGAGAAAGTAGATTGCGTGCTCATAGAGATGATATGCAAATAAAACAGTAAATAGAGTTGCTGCAGGGCAACTTCAAGATCCTACCATTGTTTAGATTCTAATTTTCCATACCAAAAGTTACAAATCTTAGAAGACTTTTCATTTTAGAATGTTGTATTTACTTTAAAATAAAATAAATTCAACAAACTTCTAACAATTACCTTCCAAGCAACTTACCTCTTTAGCGCAAAATATTGTTAAACACCCATAGGGTCTTATACAAATGCTTCCTATACCAAATAAAATTATTAAACTTTCTATCACAACAGATGATAGAAACCATCTTCTAAACAAAGATTATCAATAGCAAAATGTGAAGATAATGAACTGTTATAATTAATATGATCCCTTACACAGAATGATAGTCAGTTTTGTTGAGATTGATGTACATGTATCATTAAAGAATTTGAATTTAGTCATTAACATCTATAATCTGTAAGATGGTCCACCTGTTAAAGTCTGTGAATACTATAATAAAAGGATATTCTGAACCTGTGTTACAGAGCAGCCACCCAAAGGCAAGTCCATCTCCTGATGTTGGACCCAGATTGCAAAGAAAATTCTGATGAAGTATGATGGCAGCTATTTAGTGAATCACTATTTCTGATACTCTACTGTGAACAAATCATATATTTCTGCCTTTATTACTGATTTAAAACACTATAACCATAAAAATAAATAATATAAGTGGTGGAAATAAGTTAGCTAGTTTATATTTATGCTGCAAATCATTATTATGTATTTTATTGATAAATACATTTTAATGGATGGAAATACTTCCTATTTTCAGCAAG
>PVJX010023470.1:0-29225 GCA_004027295.1 Dolichotis patagonum | reverse complement strand
GAAGTGCCCTTTCAGTCCATTCTTGCTGTTTAAAATTCATTCTATGTGTCTTTGGGGGAGTTATTCATTTCTGGATATATGAAAGTAACTTCAAGAACTCATCCTTTATATGTTTCTTATGCATACAGTAGAAAGATAAAAAATTCTTCTTAATACTCAAGGTAGTCAAATAAAAGGAAACGACAACAGACTATAATAAATATAACAATAAAAATAATGAATTACAGAATCCAAGTTTTCCCAAGCCTCATTACTCGGTGCAAAGTAAGTGTATGATCCTTTTCCTTCGATCTCTGCCCTCAGTTTTGAGACGTCGGAGTAGTGCTGTGTCGTGGTGGCCCCCACGATGCCCAGAGTCCCGTAAACATGGTCAATGGGCATAACTGAAAAACATCAAGAAGTGAATACTTAAGGTAAAGTTTCCAGAATATTATTTCACATCATTTAAATTTTACAGAAAGTTAACTGGCACATTTAACTAACAATTTTAGTGATAACATTCTATGAAACATTAATTTTACATGAAATCTATCTTTCCAATGCTATATAATGTAATAGTATCCCAAACTATTGTTTCATATATATTTTTGTGTTCAGGAAAAATGAATTTTAAACTATTATTTTGGATTAACAGTTAGTCTATTTCTGCCCGAAGCTTGCTACTTCAATAATAATACAATGATAACTATCAGTAATATGCTTGATTGTCTTAGATTTTAAATAAAAGATTCATTTCTCACTGACAATGCATAGCAATCATTTCTATCATGTTGATTTGACAATCTTGAATAGCATGATACTATTTTTAATTTTATTTTTTAAAATTTTATTTAAAGAGAAAAAAAAAACCAAACCAAACAAAATAAATGCTAGCAACAATACAGAAGTCCAAGGAAAAAAGGAAAAGAACCCAAAAACAAAACAAAACAAAAAAACACTAAGAAATCATTACTTGACAAATTACATGTTGACATCTTGGAAATAGTTGTTCAAATTACAAAATTAAAACTTGCAAAGTAGACATGCAAACAGTGAGACTGTTAACAGTTCTGCTCCATGATCTGACAAAAACAGCAATATGGTCATCCATCTTACACACTCAAACATACATGCAATTATATCAAAAGGGTAAAATTAATCACAACAAAACAGAACAAAGCGGATCACAAGAGAGCAATGTAAGAAACATAAATTTCAAAGCTAGACAATCGGAGATATTCACTCTCTATCATACTGACTCTTGTTTTCTTCCTAATAGTTGTCCATATTGTCACATACAGGTTATTCACATGAAACAACATAGTATGGAACTGATCTAAGCAGGACGAGGAGGGCATTTCAGGTCTACAAGACCTGACAATAGGGAAGCCAAGAACGGCTGTCATAGTGTCTCTCATTCTCTTCAAAACAGCTGTCCATACCTTCATGTGTGTTGAACTTAAACAAAACAAAACAAGCTAAAACCATTTTGAACAAAGAATGATAGTATTGCTGGATTTCACATTGTGACATTACGGAGTCAGCACTGGGTACTGTAGTGTCTCTTTTTCTTCAAAATAGTTGTTCATTTCAACATGTGTTATATAGTTGGTTCTCATAAACTATTTATAAGCTCTACACCTGCATGAGTTTCTACATGTATATATATACTTTCTGTATTAGAGGGAAAAACAAAACAAAGCAAGACAAAACAATTCCTAGAAAAGCATGAAGCAAAAAGTCATATAAAACCACAATACAAGGTGATCTACAATGGTTGCCATGATGTCTCAGCAGTATATAACAACATTAATAAAAACGAAGCATTGGAGATATTATAAGATTCAAAAGCAGGCAATAATCAAACCAGAGTGCATATCTTAGTGAATCTTGTCATCTTCAGTGTGTAGTTGCCTATACTTTAGACTTGATGCTATCAATCATAACAGATTTGAATAAAATCACTCAATACAAGATAGCACTCTAACAAACCAGATTCAAATAAGATCAGTCATAATAAGACTGTATAACTTATACAGGGCTTCTGGTTAAGTTGATAGGAAATTAAGGATGATTACCTTATTATGTCCTCTTATTTTAGCTGACCTTGTCCTCAAGTCTAGTGTAAGTAGACAAACTGGAACAGCATGTAATCCATCCAAGCAGAGTGATGAGAATAATGTAGATTTTAAATCTTGTTACCCCATTAACAATATCCTCTGCCTTCCTTTTTTAGACAATGCCTCCCCTTTTGCTCCCATAGAGTGCACTGCTTATTTTGGGTCCCACTGCCTCCCTATATAGAGCATCTCAATGGACCCTACCTCTTGATCTACTCTGCCTGTGTTTCTCTCTGTTAATATTTCAAGGCCATCTATACTAGAGATTACAGCCAATCGCTGCCTCATTTCTGCTATTCTATTTTTCTGCCATTGGTAGTCTATTTTTCTCTTCCACTCCACTGTCTGTCTGCCCCATTCACTGAGGCCTCTCTGCCACTGTTCCTGAAATGCTTGTATTCTTTTTCTCTCTTTCTAAAATGTCCTTTAGTATTTTTTGTAGGGTTGGATTGGTGGTCACAAATTCTCCCAGTTCCTCTTTGTCATGGAAGCATCTTGTGTCTCCATTAATTTCTAGAGAGAGTTTTGCAGGATACATCAATCTGGGCTGGAGACTGTCCTCCTTCAGGGCTTGAATTATTTCTCTCCAAGCTCTTCTTGACTTGATGGTCTGTGTGGAGTGATCTGCTGTGATTTTGATGGGTTTTCCTTTATAGGTGATCTGTTTCTTTTCTCTGATGGCTTTTAATATTCTGTTCTTATCTTGAATTTCTGGGATCTTGATTATTATGTGTCTGGGTGTAGCTCTGTTTTGGTTGTAGGTGGCTGGAGTTCTGTATGCTTCATACATCTGCATATCATTTCCTTTGTCTATGTTTGGGAAGTTTTCCTTAATAATTTCTCTGAATAGCCTTTGCAGTTCTTCTGTTTTGACTCCTGCTTCTTCATTCACAGGCTTTATTCTTAAGTTATAGATCCTCTTGTCGTCCTCAAGTCTTTCTATGGTTACTGCCTGCTCTCTTGTTATTTTTAAGAGA
Organism: Dolichotis patagonum; assembly: GCA_004027295.1. NCBI lineage: Eukaryota > Metazoa > Chordata > Mammalia > Rodentia > Caviidae > Dolichotis > Dolichotis patagonum. Next base: position 26,149 of record PVJX010023470.1, on the reverse strand, counting down.
TCTTCCCTTTCATGATCACACATTGCAAGCCTGTGTTCAATTTTTGATAGTCTATCTTTGGTTTCTTTCAAGCAGTTTCCCAACTTTCTATGGAGTCTTTAGTTTGCTGGTAATCTCTTTGAATCTGCTTCATGAATTCTAGGTTTTTTTATATTCTTCATGGAACATTTCTCTCCTTTTATGTTCCTCCATTCTTCTGTGTGTGTCTTCTTGAGAGATTCCCAGCCTTTCTTTTATTAATCTACTAATCGCTTGTTTAACTTGAATTAATATTTAAGTTTTGATCTCGTTTACTTGGTCCCAAAGATATCTCTTTATGTCCACTGGTGCTGTGTTTGATGTTTCATGTTTGCTGCCCTCAATCTCTTTTATATTTACCTTTCCTGGGTCAATATTCTCAGGGTTGGGGACTGGGGGCTTTTCCTTATTTCTCCCTCTCGTCATGTTTTTGGTTCCTTCCATACAATTGTATGGTGTAATTCCCAGCCCCTTTTCTTATTGGTTAGGGTTCTTCTGGAGCATGTAGGCTAGGTGCTTCTGCCCTCTGCTGTCTGCTATCAGAGAGTGAAGTGCAAGCAAGGGTAGTATATGCTGGCTCCTCCCCTCTGGGCCAGCTGACCTTCGCGGGCCCTCACTGTATCATCAGTGTGCGCCGCCCTCAGGGAACCAATTGATTTTTGAAGACCCACTGGGTCCCAGCCGAGTCCAAGCAGATCCTACCAATCTGCTCTGTGAGGGGAGTGATCAACTGAAGCCGCTTCCTTACAGAGCCAGGACTTTCCTGCCCAACTCCAATGTGTTGTCTAGATGGTTGCCCCTTTCCCGTGGGAGGGTCCCATTCCCTTCACTCACTGCGTGTTGATGCCAGTCCCCAAGAACTACTGGGCTCCCTGACCTCTGACCTCAGTGTGGCTGCAGCGCGAATTCACAGTGCCTCTGGGTGGGTTGTGTGCAGGGCCATTTCAGGTGAGCCATGCGCAGGGCTGTTCAGCTCCACACTCTGGCTGGTCAAGCCAGTCACTTCAGTGTGGGTTCAGTGGTTCAAGTGGATCTCGGGCACGAATTCAGGTGGTTCAGCGACAGTGCACTGCTTGCCGATCTTAGCTTCTCTAATGATAGCCCTGGGACCTCATATTCGAACAAGTTTCTTTCCCTTCAGTTTCTTCCTGGGTTGAGAGAGCCCATCTCCCTCTGTTTGGATCTCTCCAGGGTGTTCTAGTCTGGCATTTGAGCTGTCTCTCTCAGAGAGGCTCCATATCCTGCTACTTCTAGGTCCGCCATCTTTAGAATCTCCTCCCTCTTTTGACACTGCCTAGCTTTTCTTCTGCTTCACTGCTCCTTCTTTCTTCTCAGATACTGTTTTTAAAGTTTTAAAGATTTGGGGCTTTTAAACTAAAATATATGGAAAATGTGAAAAAAAACCCCTAATATATAGAGTTCCTTGTTTCATTATAAATTCAGTAAGGAAACAGACCAAAGTTATTTTCAGACATTTCTCCTGAATGTCAGAAGAAAGATATGTGTAGTGTCACCCTGAAAGATGCAGTCAACTTACTCTTCTGACCGGATTTGATTTAACAATTGGTATAATGTGGATATTGCCAGAGGTGAAATGGCTATTACGTTTGTGAAGGAATCTAAGATGAAATGACACAATTAATAGATTAAATCATAAAATAAAAAAGACCTCACAGAAGAGGAGGAAATTGAGTCAAATGAACACGTTTAAATTTTACAGGGTTCAATGTAAGTCCTTTGTCTAGATGTGAAAAATCCTAGGGAGAGACCTGTCTTGACAGTTTTCATGTGAAAACAAGTCTGCAATTAATCTTTTGTATTCAATGGATTATTGATTACAGATTCAATATGAGTAACTCATACAACATGGTTACAAATGATGTTAACCAAAGCGCAGTGTCTCCCAAAGTCAGGTACCTGTCTTTTGATGTTCTCTTAGCCACTCATACCTACTTGGGTTGGAAACACCAGTGTAAGACCATAGACTAAACACTTTTTATGAGTTAAGGTCCCTGAGGGTGAGGGGTCCAGAGACTATGCCCCATGAGAGAACTGAGGGATGAGTAACCCTGAGATGAAAAAACTTGAGAAAGAGAGCAGAACTGGAGGAAGAGTGTGATGACTAGATTAAATATCTGCATGTCTGTCTTTTCCAAGGAGATAGATACTCTTTTTCCCTAGTTGGCAGAAGTATGGGAAACCAAATTTCAGTATAAAGAATGTTTTAAAAACAAATTTCTCAACTAGAGAAGATGTGTGTTGCTAAGAAGTCAGTAGCAGGTACTGAAACAACTTCAAATGAAGGAATTTTGTAGTTAGGACTTACGTTCTTGAGGGGAAGTTGAACTAGCTTAAATTTATGACTAAACTACCATCCAATGTAGTGCACAAGAAATGTATTCTAATATTATCGCTGTTACAAATTTATACTTAGTACAAATATATGCAGAATATATGCTAAATTTATGATGATGCTAAATATGTATACACTTTTGTACATGCACACACAAACACAAACACACACTCACACACCAGGCTTTTCCTCAAGCTTTTTCAACTGTTTTTCCTCACAAAAGTTAATTTTTTCATTAGTTGGGAAAAATATAGATTTTACCTGCTGGACAGCCTTTCATTCCTTCCATTCTCATATATCCTGGACAACATTCGTATAACACAGTCCTATGAATTAGAAGAAATTTAACATTAAAATGGAAAACATATAGTATACATTTTATATAAACTTGGAAAAATATATCATTTATTGCCATAATTTACTGAACATACAGAAACTCCTGCTACTACCTGGGACACATACATTTATTTATATTTGCTTTCTCCCTACAGCCTCATGGCAATGTGGAAATTTTCGAGGATTCTGATCCAGAAGAATGGAATTTGTGTCACTTTTACTACTTGGGAGACATATGACCTCAAGCAAATGTAAGAGATTTCCAACCTCCTTGACTATTTACTATAAATGTAGAAAAATAATACTACTCACAAGTTATTTGTGAAATCTCAAACCAAAGTTTTTTTGGAATAATTTTGTAAACAAATTAGATAGAAATGTTTATCAGTATAAATTCTTAGAAAAATTAGAACTTTTCATGTCCTGCAAAATATCATCTCATTTCTAACTTTTAAAAAATGCTATTTTAGAAATGTCATTGGAGTTGTTCATTTGATTGTGTTAAATATAATCCTTAAAATCTCCTAAATATATTTCTATTTTTGTAAAATTTGAAAACCAATTTAAATAAATTCATTTCAAATTTAAGAACATAGCATTTGGGAAAATAATACCCTGCTTAAAGTTTACAAAATGCTTTTTCTGTGGTAATAACTAAGGCAACAGACTAGAAAATTCAAACAAAAATATAGTATATCCAAAGTAACTTTATCTAAATTGCTATGTTTGAGAGAAAATAGTAAGCTAAAGCTGTCTATTTTTTTTCATTTTTCATGTTATTAATCATATAATCCTGCTTTTCATCTTATCAATCCCTATAAGATATTTTATACATTTCTTCAGGTTGTAATGTAGGAATTATTTTTCATCAAAAATTTATATAGTGCTATGGCTTGTGTTCCCCCAAACTTCATGTAGTTATGGAGGCAAGCTTCTAGAATTTGTGATTGATTCATGTTCCAATGCTGGGATTATGGGGATGAGTACTACACCCATCCTAGGATGGGAAGCCTATATACAATATAAGGGGCAGAAAGAGTCTTTTGTCTGTGCTTTTGTTGCTTTTGGTATCTGCCACTGCCATGAACTGTTTGCCCTTCTGCCATACCACCCTGCCTTGAAGCCAGCTTATTATAGACTAAAACTTCCAGAAGCTGAGACAAATAAACCTTTCCCTCCTTAATTTTGGGAATGGGGTATTTTGTCCCAGCAACAAGAGAAAAATGACCAAAACAGAATTTAGTACCACAGAAGTGAGGTGATTGTTGTGGCTATACCTAAATACATAGGCCAAGAGCCTTTGGGAATGGCTTGTGGGAAGAGTTTGGAAAGTTTCAGAGATATAACATAAGAGTTGAGCTGGAAATGCCTTAGGTTGTTCTGTGCAGGAATTTCTGGTCAGAGCTCAAAAGACCAAAAGGTTGATAGAAATCCTGTCTGGAAAGACTGGGCTTAGAAGGTTTCTGTTGGGAAGAAGGGCTGCATTGGCTGTTGGACTCTAGATGTGATATAGCTTGGTAAAACGTTTGTTGGCATTTTGCTCATGTCCAGATATTTTGCCTGAGATGAAGATTAAGGGTATGACCTTATTCATCTGGCAGAAGAAATTTCAAAAGAGTCAATGTTGAGGCAGTGGCATGGCTATTGTTGGGTGCACTTAGCCAGTTTATGTTGTGAATCAACAGCAAAGAGCCCAGGAGGATGATTTAAAATGTGGAATGGCAAACAGCTCCAGTAAAGTCGTAGACTGCAAAGGTAGAGCTGAGGAAATTTCAACTGCTGAGAAGGAACAGGGAAATATAAAAGATGGTATGAGGGCAACACAAGATGCAGTAAGACTTCACTCTTTGCAGCTTCAGAATCGAAAAAGTGAAAGACTTAGCTCTGAGGAGAAAGATGCCGAGCACCATGATCTGGAATGGTGGCAGCCACACTATGCTCTAGAATGGTGGCAGCGGCCGCACCAGGTTCCAGAACGGCAGTTGCCTATAGAATTTGTTCCTCAGAATAAGGTTATTGGAGTGCTCAGTGATCCAGGTACTGGATCTCTGCATCCAAGAGAGAAGAAAGCCTGGCTACTGCTCCTGCTGGCAGTGTACCTTGGTATCATCCACGTGGTGCTAGTTTTAGGCGCATTCAGAACACAAGAGTTCTGAGATTCAAAAGGCTTCCACCAGATTTCAGAAGAAGGCTGTGAATGGGAAGCCAAAGATACAGTGAAGAACCCAGGAGTTTGGAAAAGCCAAGAATATGGATCATCTAAGGAAAGCTGTGAGAACTGAGAAAAATGGGCCTAAGAGAGAAACCGTGCGAGATTCAACCACTAGAAATATATATATATATATATATATATATATATATATATAAAACTTTAAGATGCAAAATCTTAGGAATATAAAAAGTTATCTTCTACAGTTAAAAAACTAAGTGCTTTCAAATTGAAGTCAGGTATACTAATTAATTATCCATAATTTGTGAATTGCTTATGATCTTGGAATTCCTACTTTTCTATTTTGATATTGAAAATTTTTAACATAGAATATTGACTTAAAAGAAATAGAAAAAAGAGTATAATTAGATAAGGAGATATAAACAAAATAATGTGGAAGATGCCAAATTCAAGTACTATCTAATATTTCAAGAATAAGTGATATAGGAAACATATAAATTGCATGAAAACCTTATGGAAATCTTAATATGGCTCCTGAAGTCAGTTTCATTTACCTGAATCTTCACATAAAAATACTTGAAATTTGGGATGCCAAGGGAGTATATTAAAGTCAGATTTCATGCATACTACAAAAAATTTAGTATACAATATACTTAATCTAGACACTTGAAGTAAAATAATGAATAGGATAAATTATTTATATAACAAAAATTTCTATAATACATGCTAATATAACCCAAGGATCAGTTCTTATTTAGGGAATTAATGCACCAAATGGGATAAAAATTCCAAAACAATGGACTTTAATTTCAGCTGAGAATTAAGCACTATGGTTATCTTACAGCAGATATTTTAGTTTATTTTCAAGGGAACATTGATGCCACATAAATTTAATGTTTCCACATGATGAGTAAGACAAAGCAAGAAGAAAGAAAATTCATTACTAGGCACAGCTCAGAAGATTGGTAATTGACCTTCATTTTCTGAATAATAACTAATATTTCATGGAATACCAACTGGAAAGGTCACTGACATTCTCTAAGTCTACTGAAGACTTTATAATTGGATATATATATATATATATATATTCCAATATCATATATATATATATTCTAATATCATATATATGATATTGGACAATATCATAAACCTAGGAAAGTTCATGTTTTTCATCAGGCTTGCACTGTTTATTTTCTCCCAATTCCCAAAGCAATCACCGAACACGGAGGCAAACATTTCTGTCAACAAGGAAATGAAGTCTTACATGTGCCTTTGGAAACCGTAGTGGAAGCCAGCAGATAGAAAACTAGCCATTGTTCTTGCCAATATTATTTATTTCTTTAGATATTTGGAATTCGTATTTGCATCTATTTCAGTATAGATGTAAAAAGGTTTGTGTAAATGGAGTTACTGGAGGAAATTAGGTAATGTAGCTGAACAAAGAAGGCATTGTTATATTTCTGGTAAAAAGCCAGACATCAAAGCAGGATTCTTCTTTTTTATTTTAATGGAAAGAAAGAAGAAATCTTGGCTTATTCTCTGTATGCAATTTTCCATCTCTAATATATTTACATGAGTAGGATAAGGTTATAGTATACTTTTTAATTTCCAGGAAGAATGTAATGAATTTTCCCCCTAAATATTCAGAAAGCAAATTCTTTTTTCTCTAGTTAGTCAGCATTTCCAATATGCTGCATGGGATGTAAGAGTATAAAGAACAGAGGAGAACTCAGAATCTTAGTCTTCCAAGTTGGTGCCTGGCTTACATCTTGGGGAAGATAACTATAAAAATTGAGTCATATTATAATTGTGTGAGTCACTCACAAGTCTAGTGGATATCTGCATACTAATGGCAATAAATTCTAGTTCAAAATGTAACATCAAGTTGAAATTCTATGAAGTCAATGAATAGGAAACCAGCAGAAAAGCTCTACAGAGTCCTAGATGTGATAACCAGGTGAGAAACAATCTAGCTAAAGTATACATAAATTTTGCTTGGCAATAAATGTAACCACTTCATTTCAAGTAGATATCTGATCATAACCCCTTCTCTCACCTACTCATATATATTTGTTTAAAATATTGTAGTTTCAGCTTAAGAAAAATTAATATTATAAGATTTTGTAACAATAATTCCACGTCCATCATTTTAGCATCTCAGAAAGCCTATAAGTATGAAATACACATTTCATAGGTAAAGCCTCCAGGAGATTAAGTGATTCCTTATTTAGTATTTATACCAATAATGTTAGGTTAGATGTCTGTTTTAATCAATTGTTCCACTCAAGTTAGGGTAACAAAAGTTCAGCACCATGTGCTAAGCAGGGTCTCCAGATATGTTTCTCAAAATATCCTGCATTGGAGGTAGAGTGCAAATTAATAGGAAGAATGAAAGTGCCTCTTCCACAGTTACCTTGACTGAGAATAGCATTTAAAACCATTCTGAATCAGCAATTTATCCTACATTTGACTCAGCTTTTTCATTGTAATATCTTCATGTGATATGAAGGATTCCTAACCTTTTATGTGTGTCCAAGATTTTTATTTCTTCATGGTAGAACATTACCATGGTTTATGGTAGAATAAACAAAGAAGCATGTCTTTTAAGTAGTAAATCATATCTTCCAATTTTATATTAATCAAAGAAATATGTAACTCAGAGAGTTAACACCTTTTTGGCTATTGGGATATTAAATATATCAATGGGCTTCCATTATCATGTTTGTAGAACCTGGGGCATTTAGTAGCTCAGCCCATGAAACAATAGGTTCAATGACAGGATGGCTTTCTAAATCTGTTTTCAACTTTGAGCTTTGATGAAAACTCCTGGCAAAATGGAGTAAGTTAGATAATTTCTAATTGACTGTAAATGAATTTTTGCTTTTTCTGTCCTTTTTTCTTCAGTCCACTTTTTTAAAAAAATAATAAAATAAAATGAGGCATAGAGCTAACTGGCTTATACCTAAGATGAAAGAGAATCAATTAACAAAGAGGATTTAAAAATAGAGATAACAATTACACACTGATTGCCCTGTGATCTGCCAGCTTTTTGCCTCTCCAGTGAGTGGACTTGGAGAAGTCTGTGTTGCAATGGCAATGGTGGAGACACAAAGGAGGTTTCTTTATTCATATTTATGATATTTTCTTTAAAAACTCATAATTTTGGATGATATTAAGGATGGTGTATATAGCTAAGAAAAAGCATGTGTGTATACACCCTGCTACCTTTGGAACTGGAAAATGAAGGAATAGGTGAGACTCACGTTTTCTTTCCACAGATGGCACCCTGATACCAGTTCTTACAAGAGCTGAAGTATTTCTTCTTGGTGCCCAAAATCTGTTGAAGGGCGCAGACATTTGGGCTGTAGGATAGAAGGAAGGAAAAGAAATTAACGTCCTGCCAGTGATTATTTTTTATAGTTACAGGTCAGATGTTTTAAACAAAAGACATGGATTTTATACTTAAACATATGATTTTGGTTTCACTCTTATCCAACTCCAGATCCAATTCTACTGAATCATTGGAACTAATGTCTATGGAGGTGGGGAAAGAGACTGAGGTAGAGAAAGATGGAGAGAGAGAGAGAAAGAGAGAGAGAGAGAGAGAGAGAGAGAGAGAGAGAGAGAAAGAGAGAGAGAGAGAGAGAGAGGGGGAGATTATGTGTCTCTGAGAAATCAATATTTCAAAAAGTTAACCTAATAGGAACACTTAAACAGAAATAAGTTTAATATGATTCTATTTTTATATATTTTATTACTTTTAAAAGTGACTAAGCCTCTTAACCTTTTGAAATCAAACATACTCTTTGGGAGGAAGAAATTAATTTTAGACCTCTGGGTAATGAGAGATCAGAGAGGAAAAGAGACAAGACTCACTCTGTACAAATGCAATCTATTCTGTTATTCTCTAGGTAATTAGAGTTCAATTAATGCAAAAATTAGATTTTGAACAAGAAAGTTACTTAGGGAAATTTTGTATCTTTGAATGTAAGCTGTACATGTAAACATGTGTCTCAGTTTAATTTTTTTTCCTCTGAAAGAGATGAAAGCTTTATTGGCACTGTGAGGAAGGGAGCTGTTAAGCATGATGAAAATCCTTTTGAAGCACAGGAAGAAGTGCCAAGATCCACATTTTTAAAAAAGTATAAATCAGTGGTTAAGTTGTTAAATTATGTCTAATAACTTCTAGAAATGTGAAGCTGTAGTTGCATTTATCCTTCAAAATAAAAAAAACTTCAAAGATTTCAGAAATCTAGTTACATTATACAGTATTTAATTTTCATATATAATTTAAATGAAATTTGCTCTAAAGTCACGTAAGCTATTTTAAAGCATTTTTATATGTGAGACCCTCTCGCAATAGGTTCTTCAATTTTGAAACCCTACTCCAGATGCTTGGAAGGAAATACAAACATAAACAGACTGAATCAGAAAGGAGTGCCTGTTAAATTTCATTAATTAGATAAAAGTTACATAATGTTTCATAAGAAAGCAATTACATTCAAATTAATTTGTCAGCAATTCTTAAAGTTTAAAATGCATACATAAATCCCAGAACACTTATCTGTCTGTTTTCCACCACCTTGCAGTGAGCAAGGTAAGACACCTGGAAGAGTATATATAAGTAATTTCATGTATACTTGCACATATAACGAACTAAGGGGTACAACATTCATGAAGTCAAATCACTGACTTACCCCTGATCCCGGCCCCGGATGCGGCTATGAGCCAAAACCTTGTCATAATAACCATTGGAATTTGCAGGGTTAACAATGCACAACAGCAGCAGAGAAAATATGGGCAGGAAGGGAATCATCTTTAGTCTCTCCGTCACAGTCCACGAAGAGAACTGGCAGTGGGCTTTGGAGAACTGAGTTTATATACATGTCAGAGCTGTGGGAGGGAACAGTGTATCAACCTGGGAATCAGAACTCTCTCCAAGAAACATCAGCAACTTCAAGTTGCCAGCAAAAATATGTTTGGGTTAGTTATACTTTGAATACACTGAAACTCTTTTTATTCTCATAATAAAGAATATTTTGAACAGCAGGAGCTGACTCATTGTATGCTGGTATTTCAGTTTTACCCCTTTGTGTTTTAGAGATTTTTAAACTGCAAAAGATTTGGTCTGAGTTTTAAGGAATATTCTGCAATCTATTAATTTCAGAGTATAAGTTTCAAGGAGATTAGTGTTTAATCTTGTCGTAGTTGCCACATTCATTCCACATCAGAATTCAAAGGTTATTTTTCAGCAAAACAGTGGTAAATTTGCTAATCACAAAGGAGTGAATGTTGGTATGATTTAATGTTAATGTTGGAAAGATTTACTATTTCCATAAAATATGAAAGCAGAATTCTAACTTGCTCTATCATTTCAGAGACTGCACTTTTTCTTTGCAGTTCTACTAACCTGGGTAATTAATTAACATTTTCCTTCTCTTTTCACATCTCATGGAATATATAGAGTTAACATGTATCTGGAGTTAACATATAACTTCTGGCAAATAGATAAACTGGCCGAGTTCCTCTAAGTTCCTTTATTCCTCTGCTTTGGAATAAAACAGAGAGGGAAAAAGTTGAACTTTTTTTTATTACATATTTGACATAATGTTGAACATCTGCAGGCAGCAACGTGTACTGATAACCATGAGACCAAATCATCCCTGCCTGGAGACAGGGATTGCTGATCCAAAAGTAATGGAACAATTAAATACATATTAAGAAACAGATGATTGCTGGATTATTCCTCTGATTTTATCAAGCATCATTAGTATCTCTTATCCTCACACCCAGCAACTCTTCATCAAGGAATGTGACTTTTGCTACTTGACATGTGAGACTGCAAATGTGCAGAATTGCGTAGGATAAAGGAAATCTGAATATCAGAAGTCAACATTTGGCTGACAGTAATAACTGCTGTAAATCTTGAGCACGTTACACAGCGTCTTAGAGTAAAAGTATAGTTTAACACGCTTCGTTGCACCATCTGTAATGGTGCCTTAGTGTTGTTTCCCCAATGGAAATTCGGAGAAGTTTTGCCTGAACTCTTCATGCTGTCCAGTTGGAAGGTCTTTTAGGGAAGACTGAACTGGGTCAGAACGGATTCCAAGAAGAATTACACTGAAGCATCCTATGGGATTTTACGTTCAGTTGTTAAAATAATTTTGCAACTTACTGCTAGCTTATTCCAATGAAACAACACATTCTGAAATGATTCAGAAGCCTGTTTTTCAATTTGAACATTTTGGTATTGGGGTATTGAAAATGTAGGAGAAGTTCACAGTTGCTAGGGGAAAAAAAGGTCAATTTCATGCCTTCACTGGTATCTTGTGAGAAAAACAATATTAATCTGTCATAATATTTGTCTCAATTAAAGTATTATAACTGTATTTTTTGATTTACATCATACAATGACTTTTTTCTTAGGTTATACATATGGTGGTCTGTAACTGCATCTTGAGTACAACAGAACTGTTTTATGAAAATGCATTCTTCATATCAGTAAATTAGCTGCTAGAACATTCTTGATATCATTATATGAAAGATTACTGATTACTGACAGTTGATAAAGATGCACATTTTTAAAAGAGTCATAGCATATTCTCCTACAACAAAAAGAAGATCTTAGATCTTTCTTTATAGGCTTTCAGACTAGTGATTTTAAATGTATCCAACCTGAGAAGCACGTTTGGAACTTGTAAAAATTCCCTTGGAGGTCGACAAATGCCAGCCCTCAGCAAATTTTATAGTTAGGATTTGTTAAAGAGGGTCTTAAAAATGAGAGCCAGACTGTGCATATAAATTAGTAGCAAATTTAGAGTTTGAAGAACAATCCATGCGAAGAAAAATGTTATTGAAAGTGTGAAAAGATTATAGCATTGTAAGTTAAAAAGCTAAATTCAGTCCTGAATATATTATCTGGCCATAATGGGAGGAGCACATGGCTCATCATGCTTGAATCCTGATATATGGTGGCAGTTTGTGGTAGGGTGAAGGAAAGAAACAGTTTCAGAAAACACAACAGAAAGATAGAAAACATATGTTGGAAAGTTTAGGGAAGGACACAATTCTTCCCTTCCAGAATAGTCATCAAAAGTCTCTGTTTCTTTCTGTGTCTGTCTGTCAGTCAGTCTATCTTCCTCTCTCTCCATAAAGGACCCTTTGTTTTCTGCTCTTCTGGCCTATGAAAGAATTCTGTCCCAGTGTGGCCGCACACTTTTTTTAGTGTTTGAATGGAAGACTGAAATACGTCTGACTTTACAGGGTTGAAAAGTCTGATTTGGAAATGTAACTCATTAATGAAAAAATAAAAGGTTCATTATGTAACTGTAGAATACTAATGTGTCTAAAAGACAAGGGTATTTGTGTCTTGCCATCAGGATGTTAATGGACTGGCAGTTTTCCACTTTTTTAATGGATTTTTGTAATATGCCTTGTACCCTCTGGAAACTATCAAGTCATTGCACTATCACCCTTGTCATCAGCAGGTACTTCATCTGAATTTGCCTTACACTGTTTAAGACTGGACACAGACTATGGAGTGAACAAACCTGGCTTTTAAACCAAGAGCAGATGTTTAAAAGCTGGTATTTTCTTGCTTTCAAATGATCCAGAGTGGTTCCTTGTACCTTACTTTTTATAAACCCTTCCTTTAAAAAAAAATAGCCTTTAGGATTTTGAAAACATTCCCTGAGTATCACTTTGCTTTCTGACAGACTTTTAAAAGTATAAGTTGCAGATAACAGAACTTACTTGTAAAACATGAAAAGGCCTTGAGGCTAACGCTGTGCCTTATGGGGTAAGCATTCCTCTACGCTTTGGCCTTGAGGGTTCCAGCCCTAACTGACGGCAGGCTTAGCAGCCCTATCAACTAAAATTCTGGAAAACATCCAGGGGTCTTTATTATCTTCGAGTGAAGAAACAAGTTTTCTCAAAATTTTTAGGTTATTCTGAACTAAATGAATTATTAAAGGAACTCAAAGTAAGCAAAAATTAAATTAAATTTTGTGGGGTTTTCCCCATCTTTAAAATGTAGAAACAAATAAAATTAGACATCAGCTAGGCTTGGTGGTGTACTCCTGTAATTTCATTGCTCGGGAGGCTGAGGCAGGGGGATCTTTGTGAGTTCAAGACCAGCCTGGGCTACAAAGTGAGCTCAAGGCCAGCCTGAACTGCATAGTGAGACCCTGTCTCAAAAGGAGAAAAAAATTAAACATCAACAGACAATTTAGAGTGATCAAAAAAGCAAAAGATATGCTTGAATATTTGGGTTGACACATGAAGTCAACAAGAGGTGGGAAAATCCAAGCCACCCTCCCGATAAAGTATTTCCAATGGATTTTAGCATGAAGTGATGTTTCTTTAAGGTTAACTCACATAAAAGTAGAGCAGACACTTCTTTTAGGTAGAGTGTTGGCAGTGTGCCACTGTCTTTGCATCAGGAGACTCTCATTTTCTTCATAAACCTGTTATGTGACAGATTCACCTTTAAGTAGTCAGTGTAGCTATTTGACCTTAACCAAGTTAGATGTTTTTGGCATTTTAAAACTACATGGGTATTAACAGTATTTTCTATTAGCAGTATTTACTTGCATTTCTCTGGAGACATCTAGTGGAGAAAATATGGAACACAGTTTTTTAGAAGCCCATCTATTATATTTTTATTTAAAAAGAGATCGATTTAGAGTTCATACAAAAGAGCTCATACATTTTACACAGCTCTCAAAGTGTTGAGCAACTGAATATTAATAATAATTTCTTGCATGCAATATATCAAAACTGATGATGCAAATTGGCCAAACAACTGATACGAAATCTAGATAAATGTTGAAAAATCTAGTCCTTTTTCCTGCAAGTTATGTAGCTGAAAAATGAATCACTTCATTTGATTTGAGTTCTTTTCTGACAAGAGTAGTGATGCGTGGATTAAGAAAGTATGAATTTTTTTTACTTCAAAAGCACATTCAAAAGATCACTTCCACAGTCTGAGTTCATGCATTTTTCCTCACATTTATATACGCTTTTCTTCCCACCTATGGCACTGTTGACACTATTAACATTACACCTTTCATAATGTCTCTCTTTTGGCTCTAGGTAACTTTGCTTCAGAGACACTCAAGACCTTAGCCATCATCTGTGTCCTGTACATAATTTCTATGTAGCTTGGACACTAATGCCAAGTATTTGACCCAGGAGAGTGAAAAATTACTCAGGGTACAAGTCCCATGAGAAAAGCAGAATGAGCTATGCCCACAAGAGAGAAAAATCAACCTGCTCAACAAAGAAGCAGGAGACAGGTGTCAACCAAAAATTAATGTGAGATTCTAAGCTAACTTGTTCCCAACAGGATGTCTTTTTGTGGGTTTCTGTTTTAAATGACCTGTAACCCTCCAGTTTGAGGTCACTGGTTTTGACTCTGAAACAGAGGTCTAGGGTCATCGCTGAGCTCAGCTATTACAATTCCAAACTTTTATCAATTTGGTTGCTTGGATTCCTATATTGTTCCCAAACCCACTTCATAATATTTCTTCAGGTCACACTGTAAGATAAAAAGATAGATAACTGTTACAGTGAAAATAACTCTATAACTATCCATCTCTTATAGCACTGGAGTTCCATATGGGCATGTTTGGCCAGCTGAAAGAATGGTTACAATTATGATAACTTCAGATTTATAATCTCCATTTATACTTTTTCTTGGACCCTTCCCTCTGAAATAACAACATGCCTAGTTCCATCTTTAGACACCTACATCCTTGCTGGTACTTTCCTTCACCTGACCTGCTCATATCCAGCACTGTCCTCACCTCCTTCATCTATTTGCAGTGATATGATACATGGTTCATATACTTTCTCTCTGCACCTGGGAAGCTTTTATGCTTCTTTACAGAAAAAAAATGCCACTAAATATTCAGTTGTTTTTTTTGTTTTATGACCATAATATGATTGTTATCTTCAAGTAAATTCAGTGTCCTGATATTACGTTCTATTTCTCCATGTGTTAATTGCTGGTAATGAATTTCGAGTGTAGACACAATTTGAGGTTCTTTATTTCTTCTTTTTTTCTTCTACAATTTTATTTTATCATTTTTGAGATGGGCTCTCACCAGGCAGTTCAGGCTGGCCTTGGACTCAGTGTGCAATCCAGGACGTCCTCAAACTCACTCTGATCCTCCTGCCTCAACCTCCCAAATACTGAGATTACAGGGATGCACCGTCATGCCTGGTGAGATTCCTTCTTTTTTACTCTTCCCATACGTCGTGTTTTTCTCATTTAAAGTTACTTGCAAAATGTCACATTTTCTCTAAAATATATCCATTGAATAAGGTTTTTGATTCACTGTAGTTGTCATATGCAAACCGGTCTTGGCGTATTATTACTATGGGGGTGCAGATGGAAAAACTTGCTAACAAATGCTAGCAAGAAATATCTCAGAGAAAAACACATTTGTGAATAAAAATGAATGAGATGGATAGGACTTTAAGATATATATATATATATATGTGAATTGTCCAGGGGGTTGGGTGTAATGGCTTCCTAGAATATTACAAACGAAGAAGGACGGAGGAAGAAGAGGGGCAGAAAGAGGAAGCTTTCAGTAGAGAAAGCTGAATGTGGGAGACAGAAAACTATTCAAGTGAACAGAGACCGATTACTGAAAGAAAATGGTCTGTGGTAGTTACTTTGACATTTAAATGAGAAAAGACTATTCTTTGAGTTATATATTTTTGCGTTTAATAAATCGTTTTCACTTTAAGTAAAGTAAACTAAGTATGTAGAAACTGGTTAAAATAGTAACAATTACATATTTCTTCTAATGACATGAATTTGCGTTAGTGTTCCTTGCAATTCATATATGAAGTAAAATATGTTAGGAAATCATGATTTTAGGTGGTAGGGTATAGCACTGGTAAAATAAGAAACTTGCTGTAATAGCTAAGCAGTGTAAAGCCATGAATTTTGTAAATAACTTTTCAACATAAGAAATTATTACTTGGGAACTTTTGCTTTTCTGAAACTGAATGTATCAATTTTTCAGCTGCGTTTGGCAGCAAGTATTTTTATCATGTGACATGTTTGTCTATCGTTTTTAAAATCCAGTTCTTACAAGGTTAATAGAATGTAGAAGTACTTTGAAATCTGTCAATCTGTACACATCTAATGATGACTTATATTTTACATTATTTTTAAAAAAATCATGAGATAATCCTCCCATGGAAGGTGTCCTATCTGTGTTCTTGGATTACGTTTCCCTCTGAAATATTACAATTTAGAATAATTCCAATTTAAAGAAACTACCAATTGATGCCGGGATCTTTGGATGCAAGAAACTTTCCATAGTGGAAGAAAATTAAAAGAGTATTTTGAAGTCAAGATACACAATTGAAAACAGAATGAATTTAAGGATTCGAGGTCCATATTGCAGATTTAAATGTCTGACCTCTAGTGGTCATAACTAATTTTTGCAACTTTAAACGAATGGATATTATAAACAGGTTTCTTCAGGAAGTATTTTATACTGCTTAATGCCATCATAAATGATAGACTTTAAATCAAATTTCTCAGTTTTCCATTGCAATAAAAATATATAGAAAAGAAAAGTATAGAAATAAAAATTAATCTCATAATATATTTAACATATTTATGTTATAAACGTAAACATATTTATAGTCTCATAAATATATTTGTTATAAACATAAACATAACATATTTATAATCTCAACATAATATACTTATGTTGATACTGTGCAACTCTATATTTTCCAAGTATCCATGATGGCTAATCTTGATTGTCGACTTGATTGGCTGGAGAGATGCCTGAGAGATTAGGACAGCACATCTCTCGGTGGGCCTGGGTGGGTCTTACAGATGTGACCCTGGGTACTGTACCAGTCCCTGGTGCTTTCCTTCTGACTCTTCCGGTGCTCAGTCTCTATCTTTAGGAGCTGAGCGGCGTTCCTCTACCATGCATTTGTAGCCAAGTGACCTTGGGCTGCAACTTCTGAAATCAGGAGACAAAATAAACATTTCCTCATTTAAGTTGCAGGTATGAGGTATCTTGTCCCTGCAACAAAAAGCTGAGCAATCCAGTATCTCCTTGCTGTCTTTTTGTACCTAATTCTCTGTTGGTCATAAAATATACCCTATATGATTTTGCTTCTTTCACAGTGTGGTTTTTATGGCCTTATTTAATATGTATCTGAGATAATGGATATTCTACCCATGTGGAATCAAATGTTTAGAAAGGTCAATGAAGTTAAGTTGGAGGGTACTGTCTAAATCTTCAATATTGTTATAAACTGTGGGATTATTTTTAAAATTATTTCTCGGGAGGGGATGTGGGAGGTCTGCTTGATTAGCACACCTAGTTTTGATTGCTCAGGAACTGATTTAAATGTTGTGACAGATGATTACATGTCATCAGGAATTGGATCATTATTTCCTCCTCTTCATGCTCCAACTCTGTCAAATTTAGTATAATTCTAGAATTGGACCAGTGGCCAATCGCAAATTGGCCGCTAGAATTCACATTCTCTGGAAAGTGTCAATTTCGTTTGCTCTCATTCATCATAGTTCATTACACATCAGAACAGTTCATTCAGTGGCCTAATCCAGATCCACTTTTAGTAGCATGGGATAAAAATTATTCTGTCCCATGGATTTAAGCTTATTGAAAGTAACTAGATGCTCTTCTATTTCTCAGCATCTCAGGTACATTTTCATTTTTCCTATAACAAAACACGACTTTGTTTCCTTACATAACTGAAGATAAATCTTGATGAAACAGTAATTGAAAACAAAGCTGCTGTGCAGAGCTTTGTGTGTCAACCGACAGCTACCAAGAACATCTTGTTCTTTCCTGATTTTGTTCTTCTTGCAGCAATACATGAGAAAGACCGCTTGTTGCTACAGATTCAATTTCTTCACTATCCTCAGTTCACTGTGGGTTTACGCCTTCTTTATAACTTCCTGCTCTTTCATAATCGCCTGGACTCTTTAAATCAAGAACTTTCTCAGCAACACTCAGGCTGCTTCAGTTTCCTGTCGTTTTGGCTTCACTAAATAATATGCAGTTTATGCACGGGAAACACTTCAAAGAATCAACAACTGGGAGCTCATATTATTGAAAAGTTTCTGCACTTCAAAAGAAATCACCATCAGAGTGAAAAGAAAACCCACAGAATGGGAAAGAATTTTAACCAGCAACCCCTCAGACAAAGGACGTGTATCAAGAACATATAAAGAACTGAAAAACATCAACCTCCCCAAATTCAAAGAGCCTCTCCAAAAATGGGCAGCTGAGATGAACACACAGTTCTCAGATGAAGATATACAAATGGCAAACAAATACAGGATGAAATGTTCACCATCACTGGTCATTCAAGAAATGCAAATTAAAACAACATTGAGATGTCATCTCACACCGGAAAGAATAGCTGCCATCAAGAAATTAACTGATAAAAAATGTTGGCGAGGCTGTGGGGAAGAAGGAACACTGCTCCACTGTTGGTGGGAGTGTAGACTGGTGTAACCACTATGGAAGTCAGTGTGGAGAATTCTCAGTAGACTAGGAGTGGAAGCTCCATTCAACCCAGCTATTCCCCTCCTGGGTATTTTCCCAGAGAAATTGAAAAGTTCAGTTTCACAGTGATATATGTGCACCCATGTTTGTAGCAGCACAATTTGTAATAGCTAAATCTTGGAAACAACCAAGATGCCCATCAACTGCAGAGTGGATGAAAAAAATGTGGTATTTTTATACAATGGAATATTACTCAGCTATAAAAAAGGATAATCTTGAGGCCTTCATAGGGAAATGGGGACAACTTGAGACTATCCTCATTAGTGAAATAAATAAGAGTCATGTTTATAAATATCACATTGTTTCTCTAGTATAAAAAGTAATAAGAACTGTAGGAGTAATGAAACCCAAAATGTGTAATTACTACTGTAAAAAAGAGAGGAAAAGAAAGCGCTCTAAAGGCTATAACTGCATGTGTGTTTAAGTGTGTAAGATAGATGTCCATATTACTGTTTTTCTTAGAATGTTGAGCAGAACCATTAACAGGCTCATTGTTTGAATGTGTACTTTGTATGTTTTAACTTTGCAACTTGAACAACTATTTCCAATGATGACAGTATGTAAGTTATCAAGTGGCGATTTCTTAGTGTTTTTGTTTTTGTTGTGGTTGTAGTTGTTGTTCTTTTTTTTTTCTTTCCCCTTTGGAATTCTGTATTGTTGCTACCCTCTTTCTGTTTTTTTTTTTCTTTCTCCTTCTCTTTAAATAAAGAAGTCAACAATGAAAAGAAAAATAATATGCAGTTTACCATAGCATTGCCGTAGAAGTTATATTGAAAGTCCTTTGTCTTTCTCCTCTTCTCTTTCTTTCTGTTCCTGTTCCTCTTCCTCCTCCTCCTTCTTTTTACTTTTTCATGATTGGGGATTAAACCCAAAGTTTTTATACTTAGCGACATCTAACCCTGAAAAGCAGAGGTGACACTTTGGTCTGTTTCTTTTTTTTTTTTTTCTTATGATGCTGAGCCCTCACATATTTTAAAGCCTACAATGAATTGACGATCTTTCTATTTGAGACCATATTCTGCTAGAAAAAGTTAGGGGAAACAGATTTGTGAAAATGGTACACGATTGGCAAAGATAATTTTCTCACTACGTCTCTATTTTCATTCTTTGTACCTTTGCTTAATACATCGTTCTTTCACAGAAACTTATACATTACTGTTCAAATTTGAAAGTAAATTTGAATATTAATAAAAGCAAAATAAGTTAAGATAGACAAATTAAAGTGAAAACCTTGAAAGAGACACTGTTTTATATTTTAAAGAGCATGCTTCACTGGAAGTCAGACGGCCTGTGCTGACACTTCATTCTACCATTTATTGGCAGTGACATCATGGGGAAAATATCTTTGCATCCTTTTGCCTCACTTTCCTTAGCTGAATAACCAGCTAATAATATCTGTCCCTCCAATTCCTCAGAGATGTTTTAAGAGTTATTTTTGAAGTAGAAGAGAGCTTTTAAGTGAATTTCCAAATGTAATGTATTTTAGGTCTTATTGAAGTTGAGAGACATGAATATCCTTCACAAAATAGCCAATTCTGTGTTTATGTCCAGTGAAACTTTTGATAGTCACTAGACAATGATTGTTTTTCAGCCTTGATAGACACAATGATTAACCTAATGCGGGTATCACAAAAAGTGCCCCAAACCGCAGTAAAACCACCGGAAGTTATCCTTTGTTAATATGAGTGGGTTGTATTAAAAAGTATGCTTTAAATTGTAAAGTGGTTGAAGGAAAGTTTGAATTATTGGATTAAGACAATTTTGGGAGGGTGGAAGCCTTGGAGAAGTAGCTGCTCAAACTATTCAAATAATCTACTAGGGGGGAATATTAAGAGGAAGCCAGTTGTAGAGGAGAGAGGGAAGGTCGAATTGAAGATAAGAGGGTGCTTACTGAATGATTTCACCGAAAAGATTGCATGATTAGGTCTCTGGTGACAAGAATCTTGCAAAGGAAGCATATCAAAACTAAAAAGGAAATGAGACATTCACATTCAGGGATATTCAAATATGTCAGGATGGTTTGTAGTAACTTTTTGTATTTGTTGTAAATAATTATAAATTCAGTTTTTAACTTTTTTAAAAAAAGAATTTTATCTGTAAGGTACAAGATATTTTGTTGTTGCTATTGTTTCTTTTTTGAGATTTCATGTTTAGATACCAAGAGACATTGGCATTTGCTACTGACTCAAAAATAAGAACACCTGACAGTGTCTATTCTGCTGGTGAGTCCTGGAAAACATAAGTCAGTTCTGTGTCCCTTTTCAACACGGAAAGCACACAGTTTGAATAGGAGTTTCTGATGCTCTTGCACGTAACTGTAAGGGTAAAGCCTTACATAGCCTCATCATGAGCTTGCAGTAAACTATAGTTAGGTTTTCTGCTGAAGGTCTTTGCAGATCTCAGCTGTATGCTACTGTGTCTGATCAAGAGAAAACTAATCCTGTGAGTGTGTCAGGATCCACGTTGCTATTTCTGTTTGGGATCAGGTTACCATAGTAATATGTCCCCTGTGCCTTAGAAAAGGCTTATTTTTCTTAACTGCTATTTATATTTTATTCAAAATAAAGTATAGATAAAACATGAAATTGCTTTTTGTTACTTTCAGATTTAATGACGACAGCAGGTAGAAGGATTAAGGTGATCAGTGCATATTTCCTACCAACTTTCCTTTACTGAACAGTAGACGGTAGCATGATTAGAATGGCTCTGAGGAGGGAAATGAGCGCTTTCTATGTCTTCAATTTTCTCTTTGATTTGTAATTATCTTGCAGGTGAAGTGGGCTCATGTACAATACAGGAATCCAAGCAGCCAAACTGATAAATTTGGAATTTTATTAGCTGAGCTCAACAGCCACCCATAGACCCCTGTTGCAGAATCAGAACGAGTGGCACTGAACTGGAATGTCACAGGGCATTTAAAGCAGAAAACCGCAAAACAAGACATCCTGTTGGAAAGAATTTAGCTAGAATCTCACATTAATTTTGGTTGACACCTGTGCCCTGCTTCATCATTGAGCAGGTTAATTTTTCTCTTGAGGGTGCAGCCTGTTCTGCTTTTCTCATGAGACTTGTACCTGAGTAATTCTTCACTCTTCTGGGTTAAATACAGGGCACAAGATGGTGTCAGTTATGCCAAGTTGCAACAGCCGGAAGACAGGTTAAACTTTGCTACTGAAAATGTGTCTAAATTTCAAAACCAACAGGACAGCATAAATGAGGTATGATGGAAAAATGTGATGAATATTTAAATTAAAAAAATTTATTGCAACAAAAGACATATTGCCATTAATCCTCAGAATGCTCCCTCTCACTTTCCTGGGTTTTGCACTTTCTGAAGAAATCCTGTAAGTCCTTTGTCATGAATGTCTTTTTGTGGTTGTTGCAATGTTCTGAATTCATTCCAAAACTTTATGGCTATTTTTGTCAAATGAGAATATTATAGTGTGTCTTCATCTCCTTTATTCACTGGATCTAATACTATGCGAATTTCTGACTCTTTCTCAAAAGTCAGAATGACTGTGAAAGGTAAATATTGTGAATTGATTTAGGACATGAAGGGAGCCACAACAGTGGCACTAAAAACTCTCAGAATCTGCTCCTGAAAAGCAGCAAGACTGAAGCAGTGGGATAAGTGACCTTGAAATGAGGAGTGTTTTGAGTGTGATTAATGTCAATGTGTCTTTGACTGCAATAAATTTTTAAAAAGTCACTGATTTTGTGATTACATCCCCTATATCAAGAAGGTATATAATTTATAACTTACAGTATTAAGTTTTGGCAGGAGAGAAGGGTAGGCTCTCAGGGAGGTTCAAAAGTAATTTGAGAAATTAGGAAAAGTGTGACTGCCTTTCGATTTGTTAGAGTGACATAGGGTTCAGAATCATGACAAATAATCTCACTGAAGGTCTGCTTTTGTTTCGTTTGAATGTTTGTAAACTTTCTTATTGGCATTTCTAGATGTGAGATGAGTGGAGAAAAGGGGGGTAGGTTTGAAATCTGTTCATGTTCAACCATCAAAAATAGAACCCCTTACTTGTAGTCTTTTTATTATACCTCTGTCCTCCAAGCAGACTTTAAATTGTAAGTAGAAATTATGTAGAAAATATGTGTGCATGCATGTGTGCATAGATACAAATGTATTTCTATGTGTATTCTAAATGTGTGAATCTATGCATGGATATGGCTACTGTGGAATCATCACTGATCACACTTATGTAGCAAAAAAGAAAACAGGTAAAGCATAACCCGCTTTCATCAGAATTTCCCTGTTTCTTACCGGGAAAGCATCTTTTCCTGATGCTTCTCTTTTTTCCTTCATGAAATTTGGATATTAGAGGTAATAATATCCCTTAAATCATGAAAAGTCACCACAGGAAATTTTAAGTCTCCTTTTTTGTTGTGTTTCATTACTATTTTCTCTTTTTAAAACTCAGTCCTCATGGATTTCTTCTTCTTCCTTTAGAAACTCACTTAAAAAATTGTGTACATACTTCAAGAAAAGAAAACCTTGTATAAATATTTTAATATTAAATTTATTGAGATATCATAAGATTAATGCAAGTTATCTTTGTTCTCTACAATTCTCTAAAGTGGTGGTCATCAGCGTCCAGACATTTATTAGTACAGTGAACTACTGCTTGGTAACCTTGGTCAAAGTGTCCACTGAGATTGCTGCACACACATTTTCAATTTCTTCTTTAGGGGCTGGCAGTGTGCTGGGTTTTCTGTGATATAGGATAACCTCTAGGATTTGCCACAGAGGGTTAACTCCATCTGTTGAGAAAACATAATAATGTTTTTGATGTATTTCTCTCTCTCTCTCATTCTCTCTCTCTCTCTCTCTCTCTCTCTCTCTCTCTTCTTTTTCTCTGTCTCTGTCTCTATCTCTATCTCTGTTTCTTTTATGTAACACATGATTTCTGTTTTTCAGCCCTACTCTTTTCATTCCATGTTTCTCAGTAGAAATCTAAGGTATAAATTTAGAGCACTTCCAGTGAACAGAATTTCAAAAACCTGTGAAGGGGCCCATAACCCTTCACATATAATTCACATATAATTCTAGGGAAGATTACAGGCTGAAGTGGAGGGTGAGGTTGGATGGTTGCCTTGAGATTAGGCCCAGCCTGGGCTATCGTGAGTTCAAGACCAACCAGACTACACAGTGAGACTTGGTCTCAGAAAAACTAAAAAATAAATTTTGCATAAAAAAATTGTGTCAAATGGGCCTCAAATTTTGCTAAACTTTGGGTGTGGTCACTAATGTTCAGTAGTAACCAGCATAAATTGTACAAGGGGATTGAATACTATGAATCATTATAATATAACCCTGAATTTGAGTTGGTATAAATGCCATACATATCAGCCTAGAATGTAATCTGTATGCATAATTTAATTATAGCTATGAGGCATTACTTTATTATAGGTTAACACTAGATTCTGAGATGATACTAGAGTATGAGACGCCTTATGTGGAAGTTTTAGAATACACTAGTTGCTATTCATTGTGGCCATTCTTCAAGTCTGGTTACATAGATAGGACCTGAAAAATATTCAGATTCAGAAGCAGTTGTTAAAAGTTTGAAAAAAGTTCTGATTGTGCTAGAAACCAGATGCCCAGACTCTTATACGGTAAATCTCTAAACAATCACTCATAGATTACTGGTTCTAGATGACTTCATGAGCACAGGTGGAGATAAGATGTTCATAGTCCATTTGCCAAAACTGGCCATTACTCAAGATGAATAATAAACTTTCATAGCATTCATCTGCCTGAGACTGAGATAATATCCCCACAAAAGATGCTATAGCATCTTTCTCTTTACAACACCAAGCAAAGTGAACTCACTGCTAGTCATTCATCTTCCTATATTCTAGCAGTTTGCTGAATAAATCTTTTCTCTTCTACCCACTGTGTCCCTCCAGCTACTGGCTCTCTGGGGAAGCAGCAGAGAATTGAACATCTTGAGGTTTCATCTGTACAGTTTACACTGAATGAGAGAAGAAAGAAGGTTGGTATTGATTTGACAGCTACTCAGTGAGATTTTTGAATAAGTTGTATGGCCCAAAGTGATATTTCCATCAATTTGCAGAGGAAAAAGTGTTCTTTCACAGGTTTTTGAAATTCTGGTCATTGGAAGTGCTCTAAATTGACACCCTAGATTTCCACTGGGAAACACGGAATGAAAGAGCAGGGTTGAAAACAGAAATCATGCATTATGTAAAAAAAATGGTGGAAAGTTTGTTATATATATATATATAATGTTCTATAGTACTAGAGCATTTGCTACATGAAGCAAATAATGTGAATCCTGGCACAGTTCCACTGTCTATGTGACACTGGTAACTTTTTCACCTTTCAGAGCCTTAACTTTCTTCACCTGTGTGATAGGAATAACAATATGTATTATTTGGAGAGAACTAGAGTCAATATACAAAAAAGAGTTATAGAGCTGGAATTACATTTTGTAGTTTCTATGTTATACCTCCTGTAGGGAATTTCATGGTATTAATAAACACGAAGAAAGAAACTCATTTAATTCCAACATGGTATATTTATGTGATCACCGGAGTTTGCTGTCGTTGGTAATTTTTTTTTCTGCTGGGGAGACCTACATTTGATAGTTCTCATGAATTTGAAACTAGTCTGTGGTTCCTCTCTGTCTGTGTATAAACTCACATGTAGGAATGTTTGTGATAATATTATTTGGATATTTCATGCCTATATCTTGTACTCCGAATAACTACTATGAAGGTAGCAATACCCAATGTGTTAGGTATTGTTGGTGTCCTACTAGCCTGTTTTGAAATTCTGTTTTATTTTTATTTGTATTTTTTCTCTTTAAGATAGAGTTTTTAAAAAGTGTTTTCAAAAGTCACCCTCAGTTCGAAGCTGTGCTTGTGCCTCTCTTTTCCTGATTGAAGTTCACAATTTCCCCCCACCCACACTTATGAGCAAAGGGTTTGGGATTTGCTTTCACCATAGTTTTTCAAGGCTGCTTGTCTCAGTTTAGAACAATTTTCTCACCGACGTCACTTGTGTCTTAACAAAAAATGAAAAGCGGGATGGAAAGAGATTGGTACTGCAGTAGCTTGTGCTGGAAGTGACACAATGTTGACAATTGCCATTATTTTTCTATTGAGTAAGATTGAAAAAGCATTCAGATGTGAGGAAAGACCATCATTCCTCCTGAGAACTAATAACCCAAGTGGATAAGAAGGTGGAGAACAATAGAAGATTTTGCCTTTGTTCAGCTTCCTACCAGTCAGTAACCAAATCTGTTTAATAGTTGAAGTCACCCTTCCCTGTATGTGACAAGAATAAAATACTCATCGTATTTTTAGAGTCAGGCAAAAGTCTGTGCATCAAAAATTTCACAACAGAAATCTTTAAAGATGTGGAGCTGTACTTAGAAAAATCCAAAAGTAACATTTAAGTTTGTTCTCAGCTCAAATTTATGCAATTAACCTTTATAAAACATTATGTCCCGACAATAGAATCTGCCTTGACAACATTGCAGTTGTTCTCTCCCTTCCTTCTGATACTGCATACAAAAGTGATCTTGCTTTTGATTTTTGACTTGCTGCAATTCTATGCATCACTGATCAAATAATCATATGGCAGAAATCTCTACCAGAGTCAGTAGGGGTTGCTGTCGATAGTGATATGAATTAATGCGACACAGTTTGAAA
>PVJX010023469.1:0-29234 GCA_004027295.1 Dolichotis patagonum | reverse complement strand
CCCAGGCTGGTCTCAAGCTCACAACAATCTTCCTGCCTCAACCTCCTGAATGCTGGGATTACAGGCATGCACCAACGTGCCCAGTTTATTCTTTGAAGATGAAAGGAAGAGAGATGCTGATTTTGGCCTTTGGTTCTTGAGCCCTTTGAATGTGGAGGGAGGGAGCAGCCTCCGTCCTCCTTTGACTAAATCCTTTCATTCCATCATGAGTTAAGGAGTCATTTGGTTGAGAGAGTGGGACCCAGGATGTCAGGAGAAAGGAAGGAAGGGATGAGGGTGCTGGAGGGGGTTGATCAAGGGGACATATCAGGCTTCAAGCTTCGCTTCTGTCTCGGGGCAGGGAGGAAGCAACGGCCTAAGACTCAGCCTACTCCGAAACCCCAGGCGCGGCGTATACCGAAGGACCCACCAGTTTATGCAGCAGGTAGGTTTTGTGTGGGAGGCTTCCTGGGGTGTAGCTCCCTGTTTTGTTGGGGCCCTCTGTGAGGAGGGACACACTGAAGCATTTCTTTACAGAGACAGTTCTTAGGGACCTGGCTTTGAGGTCACGTGGCTCTCCTGATTTCCTAAACTGCCTTCATTTGTTTCAGTTGTGTGAGCCCAAGTTTTCTTGTCTATAAATGGTAATAATAAAGAGCTTTGTTGACAGTGTCAAAGGGCTTGAAAACATTTAGCTTGGACTTTGGCTCAGAGGAAGCACTCAGCAAACTGGCTGCTGCTGCCTCTCTCCATGTCCCACTGTTCTATCCTTGTATGAGAAGTGTCGCCAAGTGTTGTAGTCAGGGGTTGCAAAGAGAACAATTACATAAAGGATGCAGAATTATAATACTGTTTTATGATGGTCACCCAGAGTTAAATACAAGAAAGTGCAGGAAATGTGTCCACAATATTATAAACAGAAAATTGAGCTGAGGTCCTGGATCTCACAGCAGTGTCCTACATGAGTCCAGCTGAAGACCTAGAGCCCCTGACAATGACTCATGCAAGTCTATTTCATAGATCGGTGCTGGGAAAACCCAAAGATCAGCAGTGGAAACTAAAAGTCTATGCCAGTGGGGTGAAGATCTGTGCCAGTAGTTGAGGGTTCTATACTGGAGTCAAGAAGCAGTCCTCAAAAGGACCAGAGCTCCTCAAAAATGTACCACAGCCATCCTCAGTAACCATGAGGTCCCAAGTTCCCTGACAATGAGAACAGTTGAGCACATGACAAACTTCTCCTGGATATCAAGCAGCTCACATCTTTCCCTGTGGAGCCAGGGAATGATGCTCAAAGTAAGGACCAGAGCTCCCCCAAAAGGAACCGCAGCCATTCTGAGCAGCAAGGTCCTGGGCTCCTCTGACAATGACAGCAAAGTTCGTATCGGGGAGCCAGCATGACAGGCTCCTCCAGGAGAACCAACAGCTGCAAACAACAGCAATGCTTAGGAGAACCCACAACACTATACTCTTCCTCTCTATATCTCATTTTTATGCTAGCAACAGTCCTCAAGTGGGCCATCTACACTCAGCGCCCCGCTGATTCAGTTCAGCTGGTGTTAAGCTGACCACCCATCTTTAATCCACAACACTTAGGCTTTAAGCCATGGTTTTGGAGTGGTTCTAGGGGTTCTGAACATGGGGAAGTGTGCAGCAGTTTTGCAAATTTGACATTTTACTGAAAAAAAAAAATTAATTCTAGAAGCTGCACCCCGTCTAGCAGGAAAGGGAAGACCCCGTATTATGCTTTTTGTTTCTGGATAATACTGCAGATCACAGAGTGTCCCTTTCTCTCCTTTTAGGCAGTTTGGAGGAACAGTGGTACTTAGAAATTGTGGATAAAGGCAGTGTTTCCTGTCCTACCTGCCAGGCAGTGGGGAGGAAGACCATAGAGGGTTTGAAGAAACACATGGAAAACTGCAAACAGGTTACTTATTTGGTATTTTATAATTGTTAGGATTTTTTAATCTAAACTTTAGACCCCTGCTTTATGTTCATTATGCTAATAAGAGCTGATTGGTGGCAGTGTTATGTGGTAGAGAGAACACAGGCTTTGTGTGTGACATACTTTTATTTGAATCCTCAGCCTGCTACATACTACATACATGGCACTTATTTTTCACTTGTGGACTTTGGTTTCCTCATTGGTAGAACAGAGAAAAGAGAATAGATACCTTGGTTAGTCAGTGAGAGAATAAAAAAAGAAGTAACACGTGTTCGGTCCCTAGTCCCCTTATGTGGCAGTTGGTAGCATTCTGCTTCTCTGTTGAATGGCTTGCCACTGAGTACCAATTTCTTCCTTCTAGGAGAAGTTTACTTGCCATCATTGTGGGAAACAACTTCGTTCCTTGGCAGGGATGAAGTATCATGTCATGGCGAATCATAATTTGGTAAGCTTGTCTTCTGTTCTTTGTGTATCTTTTCCTAAGATATGTGAAGCTATGCTCATGCTGATGGCTGAGGCACTGGGACCCCATAGGGTTGTGAATAGCAAGACCCTTTGGTACAAGAGCTAGATGCCTTTGCACGGACCATAATATTTGTTTTTAGGTTAGCCCCAAAAGAGGGCTGTCATGGGAGGCAGAGGGTCGGAACTGTTAGTTCCATTCTTTTCACCTTATCCAGAAGGTGGAGAGAGCCAAAATTTGGACTTCATGGCACAGTGTAGCTACTAGTCCAGTTCTTGAGTCTGTATGATTTTTCTTTTTCTGTGTGTGTCTTTCCATTGATCAGCCAATCATCTGCTTCTCTTGATTTTTAGCCCATTTTGAAAGCTGGAGATGAAGTTGATGAGCCAAGGGAGAGGGAACGGCTCCGGAAAGTTCTGAAGAGACTGGGAAAGCTCAGGTGCTCTCGAGAGGTAAGCATCTCGGGACAGCAGCTCCTCCTCCCCAGAGCTCAGGCCAGTGTCTCCCTATGTCTTTCTCCAGTTCTTCTCTGTTCCTCTGGGGACTTCTTGGCTCTGTGCTACCTTGAGGTAGAAGCATGACCCCTGTTGTTCAGGTCTCTTGGAGTCATTGATGGTTCCTTCTCTTCATTCCCATTTCCAGTCATTTATCTCGCCTCAGTCCTCTGTCTTCAGAGCATTTCATTCCTGTCCCCTCTATCAATGTGGTGAATTGGATCCCTGTCACTGTGATGGGCTTTGATGTTACTGGCTGTTTGATTTTGGGGTGGGGTTGGGGTGGAGGAAGCTTGGACACAGAGTTCGTGCCTGGGTGCAGCTCAGTGAGTGCTTGCCACGCCAACCTCATCTGATGGCACCTAGACAGCCAGTCAGGGAGAAGGGGAGGTGCCGGAGAGGTCTCTTGTCTGATTGCAGTGACTTCGTGTGTCGGTGAACACTTCGTAGGTTTTTTAGGGCTTGAAGGGATCGTGTCAGAGAATGGGAAATTCTGATGTGGGGCTGTTTCCTGTGTTCAGAGTTGCTCCAGTACCTTCACCAGCATCATGGGATATGTGTACCATGTTAGAAAGTGTGGCAAAGGGGCTGCAGAGCTGGAGAAGATGACCTTAAAATGTCACCACTGTGGAAAACCGTATAGGTCAAAGGCTGGCCTCGCGTATCACCTGAGGTCAGAGCATGCGCCTGTAAGTACCAATGCCTCTAGGCACTTTTGGTGATGTCCTTTGTGGTGAGTGCCTAGCTCTTGGTTCCTCCTTTGTGTGTCACCTTTTACTCCGTGAGTGTTTCTGCTTTCTCTTCTTCATTCATTTTTTTCTATTCTGTTCTTTTTTTGAACATTATTAGGTCGGATAAATGAAAGTTTTAAGTATAGTCTAGAAAAAAATAAACTATCATTTTTCAAAATTGAAAACATTTCTCCACTTAGCTAGAAATTTTGTGGGTAATCTGTTTAGCTGCCTATGATTACATAATCTAGCCAAGGTGACACTTTAGAGTCACAAAAATTTTTTTCCTCAGTTTCTTTTAGAGGTTTTATAGTTTTATATATTATGATTAGTGCTTTGGTCTCTTGTGAATTATTTTTTGTACATATTATAAGGTATAGGTTGATGTTATTTTGTTTTGTTTTTTTGATCTTGGAGATCAAATCCAGGGATGTTTTACTACTGAGCTACAAATCATCAACCTGTTTTATTTAGTTATTTATATTTTTAGTCAGGTTCTTGTTATGTTGCCCAAGTAGCATTTGAACTTGTGATTCTCCTGCCTCAGCCTCCCTCAGTGCTGGGATTTCAGGCTTGTGCTGCTGTGATTGAAATTTTTGTACATGAATGTTTCTTGACCTTTTGTTCCTTTTTACTTATTAGAAAAGAACTGATTTTGTCCTGCTAAACAGCTTTTTCGTATGAATAATGTTAATATGGTAGAGCTTGATCTCCATGGTTAGTAAGCCAGCAGGCAGCCCTTTTGATACTTAGAGCAGGAAGGACAGCCTTTATTTCTAGTGACAGAATCCACTTCTCACACTTGTGTTCTGCTGTGTCTCATTTTTGCAGATCTCCTTCTTTCCAGAGTCAGGACAGACAGAGTGCTTAAAGGAGATGGGTCTGGAAGCCAAGAGTGGGGGCCGAGTTCAGAGACGCTCTGCCAAGATTGCTGTGTACCACCTGCAGGAGCTGGCCTCTGTGGAGCTGGCAAAGGAGTGGCCTAAGAGGAAGGTGCTGCAGGACCTGGTGCCTGACGATCGGAAGGTAGTGTAGAAGCTTATGTTACTTTTGGAACCGTTGTGTCTGACGTAGGCAAAAGCAAAGGCTCTTGCATAAGCGCATGGTAAGAGCCCTCCACCCCTTTACCTGTGGAGATGGAGCACATCTGACCCAGCTCACGTGTTTGCATTCAGGTAGGTCCTAGCCTCACAGTCCATTTTGGAAGTTCCCCTAGGGCCCTCTGAATTCTCAGGTGCTTCCAGAAGGGACCTGAAATTCCCAGGTAAGATTTTTTGCTTGCTCATGGTCCAGTGTGTTTCCATCATGTTTGCGCAGATGTAATGGTTTAACAGGCAAGTGGTTTCCATTTGTTTTGCTAGCAACAGAACTTCTTTTGTGTTTCAGAATGAGAATGATGATCCAGAGCATGGAGACCCTACCGGTCCTGTCCATGCTCTGTCCTCTCCCCAAGCTTCTCCACTCTTAGCAGCTTCTGATGTATCTTTCCAGAGCTGCTTTTTTTTTGGTGCAGGGATTGAACTTGTGACCTCACACTTACCAGGCAAGCACTTGAGCCACTGAGCTAAATCCCTGGCCCTTTCCAGAGCTTCTTGATGGACAGAGAAGCCATATATTTCTCAGAGAACATTTCATGTGAAGTATTTTAGACTTAGTTGGCAGTTGTAGAACTCATGTGCAGGGGATGGGGATAAGCACTAGCCTGGCAAGTACAAGGTCCTGAGTTCCTGGTACAAAAAAAAAGAAAAATTGTATAGATGTTCCAGGCAGTTTCCACATGGCTCCCCCCCACCATGCCAACACCCTGAGTAACTGCCACAGGACTCACAGGGACCCCACCTTTAAATCTCTTACTCTGTTTCTCCTTCCTTCAGGGTGTTAGTGTGGCTCTGGCTTTGTCTCTTTGTGGGTGACGTTTTGACAGGATTAGCTTGCTATTTTGTAGAATGTTGCCTGGCATGTTTTCTCAAGGTCAGGAGGAGGGCTACATGGTTGGCCAGGAATATCACCCACCCAGGCAGCATTGTCACCTGTCTGCATCGTGTCAGAAGCTACACAATCCTCCTGTGTCTTTTATAGACAAGGATCGCTGATCAATTGGCCAGGATGTGTATCCAGGTGTCTCCATGGTAAAATTATAGTCTTCCCCAAAATTAGCTAATATTTTATGTAGAGACTGAGACCATCTTACTTCTGCCCACTTATATTAGCATACACTGATGACAATTCTTGCCTGCAACAGGTGTTACTGTAGTCTTGGGCTAATGACAATTTGTTTCTGTCATTTGTTCTACAAGTATTAATTGCAATTTGAGTGTAGGAAAAATCTTTTTGCTTTATTTATGCAGTATACTCCCTTATTGTCAATAAGGGAATAGCTCCAGGACCCCTGAGGAAACCTAAACCCAGGCCCCTTCTCAGAAATGCTGTGGTGTTTGCATAAAACCCACACCCATTCTCCCATGCACTTTCAAATGTCTCTGGATTATTTATAATGCCTGATACAGTGTAAATGCTGATTGTTGGGATAAATAGAAGTAGCATGTCTATACATATTCAGTACATGTGGAATGTTTTTTCTTAAAAAAAATATTTTTGATTTACAGTTAGTTGGTTGACTCAGCAAATGCAGACACTGAGGATTTTGGAGGTGTCTACACACCTGGATACTTAGTTTTTTAGTTTATTCTATGCGTAGCTGCTTGGTAACACCAGATTTGGCTATTGAGAGCTCTTTCACATGGGCTCCTGTCTTTTTTTTTTTTTTTTTTTTTCATATTGGAGATTGAACTCATGACCTCGTGCTCGCCAGGCAGGTGCTTACACTGCTGAGCTATATTCCCTGCTCTTTCCTGTCATTTTTTGAACACTGTTTACTTTTCAACACCAGAGGATACTGCTTAGATTTTTCTTGCTCCAGCCCTGGAACCAGTCATTTCTCTTAAGGAACCGTAGTTCCTTTCAAGAGAGTAAATTTAGAAACCAAGATTCCACTGCTAGGTTTGTTCTTTCCTCTCAGGCTTTCATTGCTTTTGGGCCTTCTTGATGCAGAGTTTAGCTGTATTTGTCTATTCATATATATGGGTAAATCCATATTTCTGTGCCCCTCTTATCTGTAGGTGTGTTAAAAACCAAAAATACCTGTTTCTTTTCTTTTTTTTTTTTTTTAACAGATCGTGCTATGTAGTTTAGGCTGGTTTTAGCTTATTATATAGTCCAGGTGACCTTGAACTCAGGTTGATCTTTCTGCCTCAGTGTCCCAAGTGCTGAGATCCCAGACATGCTCAGTCATCACACTAGACTCAATACCTTTGATTTCACTGCAACAGTACAAACTCATTGTAGCCTTCCTATTTCATTTTTTTTTTTTAATTCCTTTGTCTAAAATGGAGACATCTGGGCTGGGGATAGAGCTCAGTGGCATAAGTGCCTGCCTGGGAAGTGTGAGGTCCTGAGTTTGATTCCCAGTACCAAAAAACAAACAAACAAAAAAATAAAATAAAATTGAGATATCTGTCAGTGATTATGTATGAAGTAGTTACAGATTTGCTGAAATCTGGTATAATATCATGTAGTGTCAGATCTGCTGATTCATTCCCCTATAAAGCAGTGGATTTACTAACTAGACAAGAACACAGTTATTTATATACACAGTAGTTGTTTTCATCTGTAACCTTCTAGTAGTTAGTCAAAGTCATGTTTTCCAACTTAAGCTGACTTTTATCTTGCCGTCCTCCTGCACTGTGTTCCTGTGTGCCCACATTTTATTGACTTTAAAGTATTTAATTATTTGTGAGAGCATGTGAGACATTGCCACTGTTCTAACCCAGACCTGTACAAAAGGAAGAGTCAGTATCTATTTCAATGATTGTGTTCCCATTGTCTCTTTCTATTCTATTCCTACCTACCCCTAAAGGTAACCATACTTATTAGTTTCTGTTGATTATTTCTTTAGTTTTATGGATAAATGATCAGATACATTTGTAGTTTCTTTTTTTTTCTTTCTTTTTTTTTTTTTTTTTTGGTCTTTTTGAGACAGGATCTTGCTATGCAGTTTAGGCTGGTCTTGAACTCACTTTGTAGCCCAGGTTGGACTCAAACTTGGAATGATTCTCCTGCCTCAGCCTCCTGAGTGCTAGGATTACAGTCATGTGCCACCATGCCTGGCTACATCTGTACTTTCTTAAGAGACTTTTTTTGTTGTTGTTGTTGGTACTGAGGATCGAACTCACGACTGTGCTTGCAAGGCAGGTGCTTATGCCACTGAGCTAAATCCCCAGCCCTATATCTGTATTTTCTTATTTACTCTTTTTTCTTTATTTACCTTTTACATTCAGCTTTATTTCACTTTACACTATGTCCAGGATGTCACTCAATGTATCTTCATAGAGATCTTACTCTGTGTGTTTCCTCTAGGTGTTTACAGAGTTAGGTACATGAGGTAGTATGTTCATAAAACAGTGTTTTATGTAAATATTCCCTCAGGGTTTTCTGTGGGTACATTTACACTAGCTGCTCAGGAGAGTAAAGGCTCATGAGTAATGCCGGCTGCGTGCCCTGGTTTAGCTTTTACCAGGGGCTCCTTCAGCACCTGCTTTCCCTGATGCCTCTTTAAGCCTCGGTTTGCTTGTCTACCTCGGAGAACCAGCTCCTGTCAGCTGTGTCCACTGTTGAAGCAGGAGGACTGTTTGTCCAAAGGGGCAGAGCTGCTGGTGAGGGCCAAGCAGGAGAGCTGTCTGCGCAGGTGTGGGATCTGCGCTGTGTCTCCAGCCACACCGCACGGCGCTCCTGTCCATGCATGTGGGAAGGTGTGCGACCAGTAATTTTTGTAGTGCAAGCAAAGATTATGTCGTCTGTCCTGATGTCTCTCATATCTTATTTTTAGATTGGACCTTAACTTTTTGTTGATGTTCTAGAACTTAAAAAGTATTAAAACTTAACTTGGTTTCATTGAAGAATACATAACCATGCCAATAGAGAATAATATTAAAATCATTCAAAATTCTGTATTCCAGGAAATACCATTATTAATATTTTGATTTAGGTCCTTCTTTTTGCCATCTCTATGTATTTCTATTGAATGACTATAGCAATACATATGTGTATTCCCTGTCTTTTTTTTTTTTTTTGAAATAGGATCTTACTAAATAGTGTAGGCTGGCTTTGAACTCATAGTGTAGCCCAGGTTAGCCTCAAACTCACCATCTTCCTGCCCTAGTCTCCAAGGTGCTGGGATTACAAGTATGTGCCACCACACCTGTTATTTTTATAACAGATACTTTATTTAATACCCTAGTTCTTTTCTTCCTGATTTATCTACAGAAAAAAAATGCTCTAAGTCTCCTGCCCTCTAGTAAAAACCAAACTTTCTAATTTTAAATAATAGATTCGTATTTACCAATATGAAGGACTTTAGAGGATTTTACATCTTACTGTGTTTGTGTAGGAGTATAGACCTATAGACTCCTGAAGTACATAACCTGAAGAGGTGTGCATGAAGCCTTCCATTATTTTGGTTGGGGATTGCACCCTTGCAATACAATGTTTCTTGTCTCCTAGTTAAAATATACTCGTCCTGGGCTCCCTACTTTCAGCCAGGAAGTGCTACACAAATGGAAGACAGATGTCAAGAAGTATCATCGTATTCAGTGCCCTAACCAGGTGATTCTTTGTCTTTCATTTATTCAGTAAACATTTTGCTAGTGTGTGCTCTTGTTTTTAGTTCTTCCTTCATGATGAAGCACTTGGCAGTGTAGTTACTAAAAACAACAGTTATTTTACTTGTTGTCATTTCTGTAGAGTAATAATCTACAGGGGTCAGGGGTGGGTCAACAGAAGACCAGTCCTTCTATGTGTGGCCCCAGCTGGGAGTATGTTGAGCTCTAGGGAGATGGAATTGTAATGTCCAAGATGACTTTTGTGCTCTTGCGTTTAGCCGGGACCCTGGCTGTCTAGATGGCCTTTCTCTCTAATGGAGCAGTGGGATTACCAACAGTTTACACAGTAACTGACTTCTTGGAGCAGATTCTAAGAAAGCAGAAAATGCAGATCTGTTTGCCTGTGTGTTTGTGTGTGGTGCTGGGGATTGAATTCAGGACGTTGCACATACTAGGCAAGTGGTCTACCCTGAGCTATGTGCCCAGCCCTTTTTTATTTACCTCACCTCCTACGTTGTTGGGATCACGAGTATGTGCTATCTGGTGCAATAGAAACTGAAGATTTCTTTAGCCCTCTCTTTAGACTTTGCACAGCATCACTTCCATGGCAACCTCACATAGGTAGCTTCTAAGGGCCACGTGAGACTCGGAGGTTAAGTAGACTTCCCTCTTAATGGCAAGAGTAACATACATTTGGCATCATCTGAAAAATTGCTGTAAGAACTATGTATGCAGTAGTTTAAGGAGGAAAATATAGGGGGCTGGGGATTTAGCTCAGCAGCATAAGTGCCTGCCTTGCAAGCAAGTGGTCGTAAGTTCAATCCCCGGTACAGATTAAAAAAAAAAAAAAGGAGACACATTTGCACTTGAAGGTTTAACAACTCTAATTATACATTTTTCTGTATTTCTGCTAAGTATTAGAGAAAGTATTGTATATATCTGTTAAGTGTCAGAGAAAGTTCCAGATAAAACTAGACAGTGGGATCTAGGTTGAATTGATACATTTGACATTTTTGTTTCACAGTGATCACTAGCCTGCTGTGCTCTGTATGTATTCTGGTGTCTAATACTAAGAAAAGGATTCTGTCGTATCATATTTACTGCTTTTCTTCTTTTTCAGGGTTGTGAGGCTGTCTACAGTAGTGTGTCTGGCCTTAAAGCTCACCTTGGCTCTTGTACATTGGTTTGTAACTTTTTAAAATTGTTTCTTAATGTGTCCTCTAAAATAGTTTGACATGGAAAAGAACTCGGTTTTGGCGAACAGCTACTCATCTTGTACACTGTCAGAGGCTGCTTTAGTATTCTGTGTCATGAAAATTCTTGGACTCATTGAGTGGAATGTCAAGATTCACCCGAAATGCAGAAAAAGCCAACATAGCCATAGTCAATAGCCATTGAAAGGATTGTGGGGCAACATCTGAGTTCTGCGTCCCTATGAGAGGCCCTACCCGAGCCTCTCCCACACTGGCCTGCCATTTTTCTGGGCCCAAAATCCAAGACCAAATTTTGAGTGCTTACCTGGACTGGTGAAGACCCTTCACTCACCTGAACTATACTGGCCTCTAGAGATAGGAGAAAGGATGGGATGTCAGCCTACCAGTTAACTGTTCCCTCACTGATCTTTTCCATTGGATCAGGCATCTACAACCCACAAGCCATGGGAAATGTTCCCACTTTTCAGCTTTTTTCAGAAGTATCTCCTCACACAGATGAGAACCATGGGGACCTGAAACTCCAGAAGGGGAGAGACATCTCTGTTCAATGCAGCAAGGAAGTTGTAGGCATCTGACCAGATCTGTCCAGAATGTTTAGAGTCTGTCATCTTTTGGTTTTGGTTTGTTTTGAGACAGGGTCTCACTACGCAGTTCAGGCTGGCCTTGAACTCATTGCAGTCCTCCTGCCTCAGCCTTCCAGGTGCTGGGATTACAAATATGTGTTACCACACCTGGCTCTGGTTTTGATTTTCTGAGATAAAGTCTCACAGTGTAGATCAGGCTAGCCTCCAACTCAAGGATATTCCTGCCCTCAGCCTCCCAAGTGCTGGGATGATACATGTATGCCACCATGGCCAGCTTGAGTCTGTCATCTTAATTATAATTTCTGAGTTCTTGAACTGGGCATTGTGGAGGTTATTCTTCTGATTCTGATTATCTGAGGCATTGTTTGTAGCATTGGATCCCAGTGAGAAGAATGGTGAATGTTGGGAAGTTCAGCCATTCTCCTGGAATAAACCAAGAGAGCATGACAATGAAGTGGAAGGCACCTGGGGAGGTAGACAAAATGTGGCCTGGTGCATAATATAAGTAGGACATCGGGTGGTGGTAAAGGTAGGAGTGGGTATTTGGTACAGAATTGCATTCAGAGAGATTTGTATTAGTGAGAATCTAGATGGTTTTCCGAAACATACTGCCATGTGGATCTTTTTCCTCCTTACCTTTGCTAAAGTAGAATCTTCCCTTTCATCTCAAATAATTTCTGCACAAGTAGCTGTTCCTGAATTTACCAGTAATTCTCTCTTGTCTGTCTCTTGGAAATAGGGAACCTTCGTGGCTGGAAAATACCAGTGTCTTCTATGCCAGAAAGAATTTGTGTCAGAGAGTGGTGTCAAGTATCACATCAACTCCGTCCATGCTGAGGTGAGGTGTCTGCTTTCCCACAGTGTTTTTATAATCCTTTTGAGTTGACATACAAATGACTAGAGAGGTGCAGTTTATCTTCTTTGGGTTAGGATTGTTAAGAAAAGTAGCTCTGTAGTACTTACAGAGACATAGAAGCAAAAATTCTCTTTACCATCCTCCTGCTAGCTTGAACCAGTGGGGTACCTGCATGGCATCCTTTGGGTGACATGTACCACCAGTGGTAGATGTGCCACTGTCCCATGGCATAGTCCATGCATGTACCACCAGTGGTTCAGAGCCATCTGGCAGTAAAACATACAAATTACAGCTCCATTGTAAATGTCTTAAAATTAGATGAGTAATTGTTTTTGTTCTGGATAAATATTTGAAATTGTTGTGAATGTGATTATCTTTGAGCTCTAACTGTTCTCCTTAATCCAAATAAATGAGGCACTGGGGAACTAGGTTGAATTTGCATGTTCAACATTCTTATTGCCAGCATGTCTATTCTGCTATGTTTTCTGTGTATTCTCATATTTAGAGGTATCCTGCTTTCAAGGATATTTAAAATGCTGAGAAGTATAAAAGGCTTATTTTATAGCACAGTCCATGTATTATTTTAGATGCAAATGCTTCTTTTGATATATATCTCTAAAAATGTAAGGACTTTAAAAACATTCACAAACATAATTATATCTAAAAGATTAACAGTGATTTTTTTTTGGTACCAGGGATCGAACTCATGACCTCAGTCGAGCCTGCCAGGCAGGCACTTAACGCTGCTGAGCTAAATCCCTGGCCCGACATGATTTTCTGAGGCAGTGTCTCACTATGCAGTTCAAGCTGGCCTTGAACTCAGTATGTAGCCCAGGCTGTCCTTGAGCTCTCAGCAATCCTCCTATTTCAGCGTCCTGAGTGGTGGGATTGTCACCACATTTGATCTACTATAGTCTTGTACCTCAGTTTTATAGAATTGGTTTGTTGAAATCAGGACCTAAAAAAAGGCTTATATACTGCAATTGTCTTTTTTTTTCCCTTTCTTTGCAATACTGGGAATTGAAATCAGGGTATTTGCACTAGCTACATCCCTCAGCCCTTATATAGTTTATTTTTGAATTTTAAGGCAAGGTCTCACTGAGCCACTAGGTTGCCCAAGTCTTTAAAGTTTGGTGTGGTTTTTTTCATCGAAAGTATATCTGAGTCTGGACTGCCCATATGTGGTAGGTGGCTAGCTCATTGTGGCCAGCAGGTCTGTAAGCTTCCCTTTCCTGTTTGTTTTGTTTTTTCATTGCCTTTTTTTTCTTTTTCTTTTTAAAAAACAAGATCATTCATCGTATACATTTACCCACATTCTGAGTGTTGCTGATTCCTGGTGTTCCTCTATGCTGTTTCCTGTCACATCTGGGACATTGTTGATACCACTTGATTAGATTTGAGTTTGTTCATTTGTTTGCTTGTTTCTTTTTCCTTTCCTTTGTTTTCCCCATTCCTTTCCTTTTCCTTTCATTTTCATTTGCTATTTTCTTTCCTACTTCTTTTTCCTTTCTCTTTCTGCAACAGTACTTTGTAATTGCATTTTATATTTCCTGTCCTCTCGTTTTCAAAGAGGTTAACAACTTACCTGTGCATGTGTATCTAGAAGCAGAAGCGAGCTCTCACACTTCTAATCTTCACTGCATTTCTGACTGGATGCTGTTTCTGACTTGCCTCTCTAGGACTGGTTCGTTGTAAACCCAACAACAACGAAAAGCTTTGAAAAGCTGATGAAGATAAAGCAGAAGCAGCAAGAAGAAGAAAAGCGGAGGCAGCAGCACAGGAGCAGCAGGTCACTAAGAAGGCGGCAGCAGGCTGGCATCGAGCTTCCCGAGACCCAGCTGAGCCTTAGAGTAGGGAAGGATCAGAGGAGGAATAATGAGGAACTGGCCATGTGGACCTCCTGCAAGGAATCAGAGCAGGAGCCTGTTGCAGCCCAGTTCCAGAAAGCAAAGCCCCCAAAGACAAATCACAAACGAGGAAGAAAATAGGCAGTCAGTGAAAGCACTCCTAGGAGAGCGGAGGTGACGCTGTTGCCAGGGGACCTGTGCGGGGAGGCCTGAGTATGGGGCTGAGTGAAGATGCTTGCAACTGTCCGTGCAAGGCTGTGACTTTCTCAGCTCCTTCCTCCTGTGTAAATTTCACTGTCTTCCCTACTACTCACTCTCATTCCTTCCCCAGACCCCTTGTAGCAGGATTTTGTACTATTCATAGGAGTCCTCCTGTTTTTCTCTTCTCTTACCCAAAGAGATCCCTCTTACGGCCAACTATAGGCCCCTCTTGCCTTGTACAAGACTAAGAATGGTGTTTATTGTCCTTTCCTTCCTGAGGTTCGAATGTTCTTGGAAGCTCCGTTGATTTAGTAGCCACTAGATTGTGTAACTTATAAATAATTTCAAACTACTTTTTAAAAAAACCATTATTGGTTTATCATTTTGTATTTGTAATACATGCAGCCTTGAAGCTAGAACTGTTGTTGGTTACTTAATAGTGTTACCCCGAATCCTTGGGAAGCAAAACTTTGCAGAGGCTGTTTGTCCTCAGTGTGATTTTAGGATTGAAAGAGAAAAAAAGATAGCATGAAAAAGCTAGAACCTCCCTACACTGGTTAACCTGGGAGGTGCTTTGTCTGTACCAAGTAGCAGTGATTAACTAGACCCATAGGCGTGAAAAGCAGTCTGAGGAATAATGTGTCCCAAACACTAAAATGACTGGAAAGGAAAAGGTAGATGCAGTAATAAAAAGCAGCCCATCTTTCCTGGGACCCAAAGCCTCATATGTTGCTGTGATCAGGGCCCTCCTAAAATCTGCTTCTCCTTGGTTTTAAATGTTGTGAATGTCATTGTGCCCCTGGCATTTTGAAGCAGCGCCTTGGTGCACCTGGCAATGCCAATGGATTGGAATCCAAGGTGCGCCCTCCTTCTCCCCTGGTCTTTACCTCAGTTGTTTATCCACACCTTGCCATGATCACACCGGCCCTTTACCTAAGCTCTGTCTGTTTGAGTTTTCTGAGAATATTGTCCTGTTCTCTTTTATATATGGAGTTCTGTCTTCTTTATAGTCTGAGACTTTGACACCAGATGGGGATATCTGGAGTTGGAAAGAAAACACCTTCATCTGTCCTCCTGCCTAGCTGGTAAATGCTTCATGGGCTGTGTCCCTGGGAGGGTGGCTTTTTCTGGAGCAGTGTTTAGAGCAGTCTAGTTGTGTTTATAAGTTCTCTTTCTGCGTAAATATTGGTCTTAAATGTTCTCACTGGTTTTGTGGTATGTAACTTAAAAATTAACCTTGCTATATGCAAACATTACTTTTTTCCAAATCCGAAAGGCTAAGGCTACCCTTAGACCCTCTATTCTCTGCTCCTCTGAATAGCTTTAACATGTGGGCTTTTGTGAAGACCACATTCAAACCAGAATTAGAGACTGCCAGAACAGGTAGGAAGCGAAGGAAAGTGGTACACACACTACATCTTCATTGACAGCTGAGCCCTTAAAGACATTTCAGCAGAGGAAGGTTGTCAGGGAGGAGAAATGGAGAAACTATGTAACTTTCTGGTGAGTAGGAGATGGGGTATGTTTGGCAATGAAAAAAGAAATAAATGACTGGCACTTAGAATGTTGTTTCCGGTTCTTGATTCTGCTCTGTTGCCTGACTCTCTGGTATGACAGTGGCTGATGATGGAGATGAGTTTGAAATAAGCCCCACCTGCAGCTGTCTCAGGGGTTCTTTGGCTTCTGAAAAATGTGTGGCTAACGTGAATCGGTACAGGAAGCCTGTCCTGTTTCCAGGCCCTGGTCCAGGCCTGTGCAGCGCTTCTTTCTCTTTCCCATGGCCAGGCAGTAACAGGGCTCAGTGGCTCACCCTACACACTACGCACTTAGATTAACATAAACTGAGTCTGGAGCTGTTGAGTGGTTGAGTCATGCAGACTTTCATGCGTGGTTTAGAACGAAAATTGATACTGTGAAAATAATTTGACAACACTTGAGTAAAGTTGAAGATACACCCTAATACTCAGTTTGAGTCCTAGGTATGTAGACAGGAACAGCTCTTACTGTACCAAGGAGATAACAAAAGTAATTACTGCAGTACAGTTTTCATTAGAGAGGTACTACGAATAGGTATCAAAGAGCACTGCCTATCCATGATACTGTCACCTTCTGAAGTTCTAGGCTTATAGGCTAGACTACCTTTCCCTCTTGTCCCTTTCCCACCCCTTGTGTAGGAAAGGTAAGTAGCCAGCTCACTTCTCTTCCCTGGAATGGGAGGAGTAGTAATGCTTATTGCTTCCTGGCCAACACTTTGAAGAGAGCGTAACTCTGCTTTCTTTTCCCTTTTGCCAGCTGCACGCCGCACAGTGCCTAGGGGATGGGAAAGCATAAAATGGAAAGTGGTTTACTCCTGCATCATGCCCTCAGGAGAGCCATTTGCCAGCCAGCAGTATCTCTCTTGAGACTATTATGTGAATAAAAAGAAATGTCTGTCATTTGAGATGATATATCCTTGGGGCTTTTTGTTAGCCTACTCTAACACCCAACCTTGGCCATTCAGAAGAGTGGATGAATTGTGGTGTCAGAGTGGAATACTCAAGTTCCCAAAATTAATGGTTTTGTCATTACTGTGTTTAAAAACATGCAAAAACTACCCTGTGAAAATGCACAGGAGTGGGAAGCAGCAAGTTTAGGATGGAGTTCCTGGGATTCAGAGGGCCTTCAACTGAATTTGTAATGTTTTAATGTTTGTTAAGGGTACTGGGGTTTCAACCTTGAGCCTCACTTATGCCAGGCATATACCACTGAGCTGCATCCCATCCCTTTTTCAAAATTTATTTTGAGCTGGGTGTGGTGGCACATGCGTGTAATCCCAGCACTTGGGAAGCTGAGATAAGAGGATGGTCACAAGTTTGAAGCCAGCCAGGGTTATGTAGTGAGTTTTAGGCCAGTTTGAACTACGTAGACCCTTTCTCAAAAATAAAAATATAAAATATTTTGAGACAGACTCACTAAGATCAGGTTGGCCTTAAACTTAGCATCTTCCTGCCTCAGCTTCCAAAGTAGCTGAGATTACAGGCATGTGCTGTAATGTCTTATTCTTGAAAATGGATAACGGGTTGTAGCTTTCTATGTTTTTGTGTGTCTGAAATACCTTTTAATAACAGTTCATACCTGAAAGCATATGTTCTGTCTACCTCCTTAAAAGGGAACGCTAGAAATTTTCCTTCTGTTTCAACGTAAATCTTAGAATCTTTTCCTCATTCTGTAATCACTTCTTTCCTCTTTGAACAAATGGTACCACTGTTCGCCCAGATGTAGAGCCAACAGCATGTTTGATCCTTGTCTGTCTCTCCTTTCTCAGTTTCATCTTCCACTCCTCTACTAACACTCTCTGATGATTCCCCACCTACACTTTGGCTACTTGTAGCTTTCTGTTCTGTGAACTTAACCCACATTCCTATTTTCAGACCTTTTTCCCACATGTGTGTATGTTGATTGACTCTTGCCTCTGCCTGGAATGTTTTCCTGCCCAGCTGTTGGCACTGTAGGCTTCATTTTGTCATTCAAATCTTATATGATTGTTACCTCCCTCAATTTCTGTAATATCATCTCCTTTTGTAATTTCTTCATAGCAAAGCAGGCAAAATGCAGAGTGACATTTTAGTTGGTCAACTCACTGCTCATGTGGGGCTAGGGATTTCAC
Source organism: Dolichotis patagonum (assembly GCA_004027295.1). Lineage (NCBI taxonomy): Eukaryota > Metazoa > Chordata > Mammalia > Rodentia > Caviidae > Dolichotis > Dolichotis patagonum. The sequence goes on along the minus strand of PVJX010023469.1, from coordinate 11,620 downwards.
AGTACCTTAGTAGATACCATTCACTTTACTGTCTTAGAGAGGCAGCTGCCAGCAAGTTCTGTGATGCAGAAATAAAAAAGATACTGTGACCAGATGAATTTCTCACTCCTGAGTTAGATATTTGGGACAATGGTGTGTGTTGGGGGGGGGGTTGGCAAAGCCCAAAGTCTTCACCAGTGTCTGACTCCTTCAGCCTCCCTAGAAGTTCACATCCACAAGGGCAGGAACATGAAGTTGGTCTTAGATGCCAGGCTTTCTGAGTTCTGTCTGTATGTTTAGCTCATGAGCTGGACACTCAGGTGAAGGGAACTGCATGCTAGTTAAAACTAATTAAACACTGGCACACAAGAATGGTAAGTAGAAAAGTCATGAGAAAATTCAGTATACTGGAATAATAAAAAATTATAACCATATGTAAGTTTTAAACTTTTAATAACCAAAAAAAATTATTTTAAATGAATTAATGTATTTAACCAAAAATGGTAGAGCTAGAATGAAAGATACATGAACGAATTCTTCTTTAAATTTAATTTTAAATAAATTAAATTTATTTAGCTAGGAATAAGACTGAAAATTCAGGGAACTTTTAAGTTTTTCATTACAAATCACTTGTAGAAAACAAAGTTGATTCGGTTTTCCTATTAAGTCAAATATGGGACTATTCCTATACTGGGTTTTATATTCTAATCCTAGTCTAGCCTCAGCTTGTCAGGAATGCAAAATACACAACTCCACTATGTAAGTGTACACTGAGTAATTCCTGGCCGGGAGGGTGGCCTACGCCTGTAATTCCAGTACTTGGGAAGCCCAGGCAAGAGAATGGGTACAAATTCAAGGCTAGTCTGGGCTATGTAGTGAGGTATGGGCATAAATACATGTGGCATACCAATTATTGTCCCTAGCTTTTTGTTTTGTTTCGGTACTGGGGATCCAACTCACGACCTTGTGCTTGCCAGGTAGGCGCTTAGGGTGCTGAGCTAAATCCCTAGCCCTGGCATACCAATTACTAAAGGAATTTTGTGTACTACAAAGTGCATGCATAAGAAAAGCTAAATGACCCAAAACTGAAATGCCATTTTAGAATTATAAATGCTGCTTAAGAAATGAATGGCACAGAACTTAAAAACAAAAGTCCAAATATTTTTAAACTTTTAAAATGCCATTTTGGGCCAGAGATTTAGCTCAGTGGCTTGAGCACTTGCTTGGTAAGCACAAAGTCATGAGTTCAATCCCAGGTACCAAAAAAAAAAAGCCATTTCAAGTTAATATACACTTTAAGGGTAATTGCATTTTTGGCATTTATAACACTGAGGCTGGTACAATGTTTGTGAATCCTGTAGTGGGAGTAGCATCTTAGTTTTAACAGTCTTCTGGAGAAAATCAACTTTTTGGTTTCTAGAAATTAAGTGAAAAAAAAACTTTAAAATAATTTTCCATGATGGATATTTTACCCTAGTGCCCTTAAATCCAAAAACCTTCCTAATTTTATGCATCTGTACCAGTATCTGTACCAGTTCTTTTCTTAATTTAGGAATTTGAAATTTTTTTAAAAAATTGGGAGGGGGTGGTATACAGGGGGTTGAGCCCAGGACCTTTGCACTGAGCTACACTCCAGCCCATTGTTTATTTGTTTTTATTTACTTATCTATTTAGTTTTTTTGAGATGGTTTCAGTGTGTAGTGCAGGCTGGCCTTGAACTCACTATGTAGCCTAGGCTGGCCTCAGATTTACAGTGATCCTCCTGTATCAGCCTTCATGAGTGCTGAGGTCACAGGTATACACCACACCCAGCTCTGTTTTTTTCACTTTGAGAGAGGATTTTGCTAAATTGCCCAAGTTAGGCTCAAACTTGAGATCTTCCTGCCTCAGCCTCCCAAAGTACTGGGGTTACTGTCATGTATCACAACTCTGGTTTGGGTTTATTCTTGATTCAGGGCCTAGCAGAGAGCACAGTGTGTTCTTTGGACCACCCTGTTCTTTTGAGCACCATCTAAGCCTGGCTCACAGACCTGCTTCAACTGGTACTCTGGTTTTTTAACAGTTTGTGAAGCCTCCAGTTTTTAGAACACATTTTTAAGGGCCTCTGCTGATGGATTTCTCCCCTGATGGGAAGGCAGAACTCAACTGAACTGTACTAGTGTGAGCTCCCAAGCCTGGGTCTTCCTCTTGTGTGCACTTCTTTTTCTCTGTCCCAGCTGGCTGCCTAACTCAATTGTTGCTTCAGGAATACCTCTGCTGTAGAACCTGGAAGTATTCCCAGTCCCTGGCAGCCTCTGGGATTATTTTATCCCTGTAATATCTGTAGCATGTCCTGAATCTCCTTAGTGATAGAAAGTACCCACAACAGCCACTTCAATTCTGGTTGAATATTTTCTCTCTGCAAGATCTGTTTTAGAAGTGAGACTTGGTTTGCCTATCTCAGCCTCAGGTTCAGTCTCATATTGTTGGAAACACTCCCTCTGTAACTGTGCATGGTTCTGGGCTTGTTGTTTTTTTGTTTTTTGTTTTGTTTTTAGCCAGGACAAAAAACTTTTCCTTGTGCCTAATTTGAGTTTTTTTTTTTTTAATTCTCACTGTTCATTTTCCTCTGCTAGCATCTTTCCTTTAACTCTTCTCCCTCTAGGATAACTTGGAAACATCTATTTAATACGGGGAGATGGGGCCGGGAGAGAACTTCTGTAGTCTCAACAAACTTGAAGCTAGAACAAATCAGACATCCCTTTACCAGTTCTCAGTCACAATTTAGGAAAATATTTTCTGTGGTCCTGGGGATTGAACGCAGGGCCTTTCAACTGAGCCCACTCCTTTTTTTTAGTATGGATTATTCTCACCTAAAGCCTCACCAGGATACATGACTGGACTCCGATCTACAATCCTCCGGCTTTCCCTCCCGCAGAGTGTGTTACAGAGGTGTGACACCAACCTGTGGTGGGAAATAATTTCTTAAATGCACAGTTGTCCTTAATTGGCCCAAAAAGTCTGTGAGCTGCACTCCAGAAACTGCAAGGCACAGGAAGAGCTACGTAAAGATGGGAAATGTGGCTTCCCACATACACTATGCGTTCCCTACAAGTTTAAGCAATATATTTCGACGTTGCAAAGGAGAAAGCCGTCAGAACTTTTAAGTGACCTGTACACAACGTAACATGGTTGAGAGTGGCAATCTAGGTGTGAAACTCGGTGCTTATGACTCACGGATTCCACAGTAGCAGCTCTGAAGGGCCCCGCATGTGACTGGGTGGTCAGGTCCAGGAAGACTTTATTGGGCTCAGGGAGCAGCTTCCCCACGCTTCCCAGAGCCTCTGGGGGAGTCGAGTGCTCTCAGTACTTACAGGCTTTCAGATTGAGACCTTCTTTAGGGAACTCGGTAGGTCGCTGAGGGTGATGACTGAGGAGCACGTGGCAGGATTGCCTGCTGGCAAGCACGGGGTCCAGTTGCGGGTACTTCCTGCCTGGGTGCCACCCCGTGGGCCATATGCTTCTGCGGGGTGCAGGGGGTCCGGAGGTCACACGCTGCTTCCTATTGCTGCCTTGCTACTGATCTGTGCAGCCCACAGCTGTTCAACCCACAGCTACCAATTCATTTTAGTTGTATGCATTCTACTCAGGGGTCCTCAGAACCCATACCTTTTATTTTATTCTTTATAAAAGTAAAAAATACGCTGTTTTTTTATTTGTAAACACACAAGGTAAGTATTTGTAACATAATACTAATTTTCAAAACAGGGCAAACTTTTTTTTTTTTTTTGAGACAAGGTCTCACTATGCAGTTCAGGCTGGCCTTGAGCTCACTTTGTAGTCCAGGCTGGTCTCTAACTCAAACCAGTCCTCCTGCCTCAGCCTCCCCAGTGCGCGTGCTGGGATTACAGGCATGAATCACCATGCCTGGCTAGGACAAATTGGCACTTTACAAGCATCATTTGCATAGCAGTTTTCTGTCCTCGCTGTGGCATACGGCACATCTTTTGCTTTTGTCAATAGGTCACCTGAGCTGTTCTATAACAAGAATCTCTATTCCCAGAATTTCTTCTATACGTGTTTGTACTTTTATGGGCAATTTTTTAGTAGGCATTATAGAACGTAGATTTTTCCCAATCAACTGCATTCCAAGAGTAAAATCAAAATCAAAGTAAAATCAAAATATTTTATTATCTCACCTCTTTGTGAAAACGTACAATATGTGGGAACTAAACACAACATTTAAAATGGCATAAAAAACTGCTATCAGTCAATGGTTCTGTTGGCTGTGGAATATAATGCACATTTTCCACTCCAGATTTTGTGTTGTCATAAAAATGAATAGCTAGTTGTGGTGGCTCACGCCTGTAATCCTGGCACTCAGGAGGCTGAGGCAGGAAGATCATTTCGAGTTCGAGAGCAGCCTGGGCTACAAAGTGAGCTCAAGACCAGCCTGAACTGCATAGCAAGACCCTAGCTCAAGAAGACAAAAAAAAAAAAAATAATAATAATAATAATAATTTTAGGCTCTTTGGTTGCTTTGTCAACAGAATTGCCATTGCACACGCTTCATATTACTGTTGCTGTTATTTTCGAGACAGGGTCTCACTATTGAGTTCAGGCTGGCCTTGAGTTCACTTTGCAGCCCAGGATGGTCTCAAACTTGCAAGGATCCTCCTGGCTCAGCCTTCTGAGTGTTAGGATTACAGGCATGCGCCACCATGCCTGCCCGGCTTGAATGGATATTTTCATGGCCACACTTAAAAAAGTAAAAGCTCTATAAAAAGTTAGTGCTTTGACACAGGAAAAAAAGTAATGTATTTACCACCGTATCTTCCTCCCTGCAGAATCTCATGCGCGCTGGATTAAGTACTCCTGACTACAGAAACGCTGAGCAAGCAGTGTTGACACATTCAGAAAACACAGCATTTGTAAAAATGCGTAGGGTCCCTAGGACCTGTCAGTAGTAGCTGCGGGTTACCAAGCCGTCAAAGGAGCCTTAGCGGCCAGCTCTGCAGCGGCTCCCCTCAGTCCTCGGGAGGATGCGAGCTCGTTTGCCTGTCTCGTCCCGCTGACACTCATGGCGTTGTCCCTCGCAGGTCCTAGTCCCTGCGGGTCAGCGTCCTCTTGCGGGTACTTTACTCCTCCTCTCCCTTTTCCAGGTCCCCGCCTCCCAACCACTGTCACGAACCTGGCCACAGTCGGGTTAGCCCCTTAACAGGCGCCACCTGGCGTCCGCACTGCAGTGTAATCCTAGGTTACGACCGATGTAAGCATCTGCACCTCCTAGGTCCGGGAAGGACCGGAAGTCTTTCTAGGCCGGGGCGGCTCTATGGTAGTGTGGGCGGGACTGGCGGAAAGATGGCGGCGAAAGGGAGTGCGGCTGAGTTTCCTAATTCTGGAGTTCCTCGACCATCCGTGTGTCTGTTGGTTTTGGGAATGGCAGGATCCGGGAAAACTACCTTTGTACAGGTGACGTGAACAGCGTGGGCGTAGTAGGGTGCTTGAGAGGTTGCTTTCGGCGTGCGAAAGGCCGGGGAGCAAGGGTGGGAAGGTCTTATTTGGGAAGTTGCAGCGCGCAGGTGCTAGCTTCTGGGGGCTTCTCATCAACTCACTTTCCCGCGTGCGAAGCCTCGGACAAGGGTCGCTGAAGGCTGTGCGCTACGCCTCCTCCCTGCATGCTTTGAACAGTTCACCATGTACTGATTTTTTTTTTTCATTAATAAAATTGCCGGCTGCCTGAAGCCTGGGGATTGTAAGTGATTCTAGGGTTGGGACAACATGCCACACAGGTTTTCCGGGAAGCGTTGTCTCAGGGTTACTTTTTGCGTGGAGATCTAGTTCGAGTGATGTGGACAAGTTTCCAGTTGTCATGTAGTTTACAGTTTAGTGAAGAAAAATGCATAGATAGTTAGTTATATAAATTATCTGGAGTAGGCGAGGCTCTGTTAGATGGTTGATGAAAACAGCATTTAAACTAAGCAACTCTTAATATTTCTGCAGAGGCTCACAGGGCACCTGCATAGCCAAAACTGTCCACCTTACGTGATCAACCTGGACCCAGCTGTACATGAAGTTCCCTTTCCCGCCAATATTGGTGAGTAGCACGCCCCAGAATTTCTTTTTTTTTTTTTTTTTTTTTTGGTACTGGGGATCGAACTCACAACCTCATGCTTGCCAGGCAGGCGCTTAAGCCACTGAGCTAAATCCCTAGCCCCTAGGCCCCAGAATTTCGAAGTGCCTCAACGTGAATGGAAACCCTGTGTTCTTGCCAATCTTCAGTGCCTGCAGTTATTCGCTTTGATTTTTTTTTTTACTTACCTACTTTGATTTCCTTTGGATTTGCTGGAGTGCCTAAATAGGCTTCATCCTTACTCCCATTTTCTCTCTTTATTGCCCCCCACTTTCCTACATTGGTTTATGTCATTCCCATTCACACTTATCTTTCCTCTCAAAATTATATGGGAAAATGTATGTGCATGTTGGATGTTTGCCTTGCTTTAAAGAGAGGTTCCTGGTATGAATCAGACTAGAGTTTGTGACTTTTAAAAATGATCAGAACTGAGTGTGTTCTAGTGTAACGATTCTTCTTGTTTTGCAACAGAGTCTTGCTATGTAATTCAGGCTGGCTTTAAATTCACTATGTAGCCCAGTCTGGCCTTGAATTTGTGCAGTCCTCCTGCCTCAGCCTCCCAAATGCTGGGATTACAGGATTACAGGCATGTACCATCATGCCTGGCTCAGTGTATGGATTCTTGATAGAATCCAGGCTTCTTTGTTTCCAGGCCATTGCTGTGTGCTAATCCTTTCCTTTCTCATTACTTTTTTTATTCTGTTAAGCTTCTTTTACCTCTGGCATAGTAATACAAGGAAGTTTTTGTTTTGTTTTGTTTTGTTTTGTTTCTTGAGGCAGGACTTCACTATGTAGTTCAGGCTGACCTTAAACTATGTATCCCAAGCTGATCTCTGACTCTTGGCAGTCCTCCTGTCTCAGCCTCCTGAGTGCTGGGGTTATAGGCATGTGCCACCACACCTGACAATAAAGAAATTATTAAGCAGACATTATTTTGAGAAGAATTTGAGAAACTATTTCTCATGTTCTTACTTAAAGGATGGAATTTTAATAGTTGATAAGGGAAACCCTACAGACCGGTAGATAGGTTTAGGTGGGCAGGTTTTTTTTTTTTTTTTTTTTTTTAACTGGGGATTGAACCCAGGGCCTTCATTCTGAGCTACATTGCCAACTGTTTTTTAAAAAATATTTTATTTTGATACAAGACCTTGCTAAGTTGCCCAAGCTGGCCTCAAACGTGTGATCCTCCTGCCTCAGACTATCAGAGTGCTGGGATTACAGGTATACACTACCATGTGTGACTCAGATTTTTAAGAAACCTCTCTGTCTTGGGTTTATCAAGAGGGTGAAATTAGTACAAGGGCTGGGGATATAGTCAGTGGCACAAGCACCTGCCTGGCAAGTGCGAAGTTGTGAGTTCAATCCCCAGTACAAAAAAAAAAAAAAAATTAAATTAGAACAAAATAGGTAGATCTTTTACTCTTGATTTTTCTTGCGTTTCTGTGCCTAGGGTGCTGATATTTAGGGTACATAGCAGCTTTCACCTTGTTTCAGAATGTCTGTACCATAAGTTGAGTATTTCCTAGCCTAACGTTTTTTATGAGTTTCTTGGCAGTTGTCTTATGTATGGAAGGGAACCAGTGAAGTCGATAGAAGAGTATTCTGGCAAGAGAAGCCTAATACACTGGTTTTAATTTTTTACTGTCAGGGAAAGTGGTGATAGGACATCTTTTTCCTTTCTAGGCTTTCTCCTCATGGTCTTCCTTCTTTTTCTATCACAATTCAGTTAACCTTACTTAAATCTTTTTTATTTTTTATGTTCGTTTGTTTTTTGGTACTGGGAATCAAACTTCAGACCTTGCACTTGCCAGGCAGGCACTGTGTCACTAAGCTATATCCCTGGCCCTTAAATTTTTTTAGAATATCAATATGAAGTCGGTGTGGTGACACAGGATTGTAATCCCAGGACTCAAGAGGCTGAGGCAGAAGGATCACCACATGTTCAAGGCCAACCTGGACTACATAGTTCAAGGCCAGCCTGAACTATATCGCAAGACTGTCTCAAAAGAAAGAAAGGAAGGAAGAAAGAGAGAGAAAGAAAAAAAAAAAACAGTATAAAAGTAATTGCGATACCAAGAGTAGAAACTGGTTTTCTGTACTTGAGAGGCCTGTTGGCTTAGGGCATTAAAATTGGAGGATCTGAAATTATTTTTTACCTTATGTGTTCTATTCTAGTTAATTCTTTTTTTTTTCTTCAGATATTCGTGACACTGTGAAGTATAAAGAAGTCATGAAACAGTATCCTTTACAGTGTCTACTCAGGTGTTGAGTTGTTCCTTGCTGGTTTCTGTGTATTTTATGGCTTTGAGAAATTTCGGTTTCTCTGTTGAAACATACAAGCAAAAGGAATGATTGAAGTAAGTTTCTTAGGAGAATGTTAGATGAATGGAGGTAAGGTATTACAATGATCAGAAATATTTTAGTTTGTGATCTCTGTTTTTCTTTTTCTTTTTTCTCTTTTTGAGACAGGGTCTCACTGTGAGATTCAGGGTGGCCTTGAGCTCACTTTGTAGCCCCGGTTGTCTCAGACTTGAAACGATTCTTCTGCCCCAGCCTCCCTAGTGCTGCGATTACAGTGTGCACTATGTCCCGTAACCAAAGGCTATAGTCATTAGGTAATTAGGGAAAACGAGAGACTACCTCACTGCTGCTTGGTCCTACAGGTTGATATTGCCTTGGAGAATTGATATATTTGATTACTGCCTCTTCAGACAGGGAGACTTAGCATATGAGTAGTTTGATTAACTGGTGCATTCCTATGTGACATGTGTACTGTAGGCAAATCTCATTGTCAATTCTGATCAGCATATTGCTTGATTGATAATGATGAAAGCAAGGGGTGTTATATAACTGATTGTAATGACTAAAATCAGTAGGGTGTCACTGCCTAATACATTCGTAAATTATATTTTGGTCAGTTTACTTTTTTCATCTTGTCTAGCCATTCCTAAAATGATGTGAATAAGGAAGATCTTGACAGTTAATGAATTTCTTTGAGAGTAAGGTTTTCTGATTGGCAAGGATTGAGTTGTGCTTATATCCATTAATGGAACTCTAGTATAATACTATTAGATGACGAACACTGTAGGGGTGAACTTTATAATCAAGTATAAATCCTCAACTGAGTGTCTAGATATGGACTTGGACCCAATGGGGGCATAGTGACCTCACTGAATCTCTTTGCTACCAGATTTGATCAGGTACATCTGTGTTCATGTTTATAGATGTGGCCGTGTAGAAACCTGACTGTTCGTGGATTATCCTCTTCACATTTGTAAAGAAGAGCAGCCGACATGGGGAGAAATACATAGAAAATAAGTAGGCTTCTTGGTAGGCTGAGAAGGAGACTGTTGTGAAACACTTTGCTTATTATTTGTGACAGCCAGCAAAATAAAAATATAAGAGCTCTGCGTTCTTTTTGCTCATGTAGGGTTGTGGTTTTACCTGGAGGATGAGTCGGGTAGCTAGGCATGCAGGTGGGCTGGATTAGCAGGGACAGAAAAGACTGTTTTTCCTTGTGATGAATATTTGTCACTTTTTAGGTTTTCTCTGTCACCTGATTTCATAGTTTTTTCCTATGATGCCACTCTGTTACTGTTCACATTAACCAAAGCCATGCATCATAGCAGTGCCTCACTAGTCCCTGCTATTCTGGAGGCTGAAGAAAGGGAATCATTTGGGTCTTTTAAAAAAAAGAAAAGAAAGAAAAAGAAAGGAAAAGAAAAATTTCATCAGAGTGCCAAAAGGTTTGACTTCACAGTGACAAGTTAAGTTTTGAGCTCCTCAGGTCCTTGCAGTGTTGCCCAGGACGTCACAGGGCCACTGATGTGACCGTTGTGCCTCTTTGGCTCAATGAGTTTTTTTAGTCATTGTCCTTAGTTTGTGAACATGGAGTGTCAGGCGGTGATGGTGCCTCTAAGGCAGGCCACCCTGGAGAGGACCCTGAGATATTTTGGTGACATTAGAGCCTGTTATAACTGGTATCTTTTTTTTTTTAGGTGATGAAATTTATTGAGAAAGCCCAGAACACTTCCAAGTAAGTCATGTCAAATTGAACACCTGTTTGTTATCCTGCAGTTAACAAATTTCAGGACTTTCATAGGTTTTCAGGTTCCATTCGGACCGGAAAGGATGTTGATTGGGATGAGGTCTGTAGAAGTAAGAAGTGAATGATAAAATCATTAAATGTTATATAGTACAGAGCTGAATGTAATATTTCCCACCTCTAATTATTTTGACTGCCAATTTACATGATTTCTTTAGAGGAATTGGTTTTGTTTTTGTTTCTTGAGGCAGGGTATCACCATATAGTTCAGGCTAGTTGTGAACTTACTATGTGGCCTCAAACTTATGGTGGTCGTCCTGCCTCAGCCTCCTGAGTGCTGGGATTACAGGTGTGCACCATCATACCCAGGTGTGGAAGAATTTTGAGACGTCCATATTCATGGATCTACCAGCTTTCTTTTGGGAAATCATGTTTGTTGGCATTAAATCCTCTTGAATATCCTTTTAACTCTTGTTTAGCTGAGTGCAACTTATATGATTCAGAGAAAATAGTTTTCAATTTGAAAAGTTACAAAATGTGAAGTATTATTATCCATATGAACCTGTTACTAAGTTTTTAAGAGGTTCCATTTATTCAAGAAAGAAGGCCAATTTTTTTACAAACATATAAGTTCACTGTAAAGAACTAAAACCATACACAGTACTTAAAAGATAAAATGGTAGGGGCTGGGGATTTAGCTCAGCGGCATAAGCACCTGCCTTGCAAGCATGCAGTCATGAGTTTGATCCCCAGTACCAATAAATAAATAAATAAATAAATAAATAAAAATTTAAAAAAATAAAGATAAAATGGTAGGATGGAAGACAAGATGGTGGACTGGTAGGTAGCAGGAGAGAGACCCTCTCTGAGAGAGACAGCTCAAATGCCAGAATAAAACACCCTGGTGAGACCCAAACAGAGAGAAATGGACTCTCACAACCCACGAAGAAACTGAAGTGCAAAAGACCGCTCGACTATGAGGTCCTGGGGCTACTATTAGTGAAGATAAGATCAGCGAGCACGGCACCCTCCTCGAGCCGCCTGAATCCCTGCCCGACCTGAACAAGCGATCCGCGCCGAAGCGACTGGCTTGAGCCGCTGGAGCGCAGAGCTGAACGGCCCTGCGTGCAGCTTGCCCGGACCGGCCCTGCACGAGACCCACCCAGAGGCACTGTGAATTCCCACCGTAGCCGTGCTGAAGTCGGAGGTCAGGGAGCCCAGCAGTTCTTGGGGACGTGGTGAGTGATGGGAATAAGACCCTCCCATGGGAAAGGGGAAACCAACTGGACGACATGTTGGATTTGGGCAGGACAGCCCTAACTCCATAAGGAAGTGGCTTCAGCTGGTTGCTCCCCTCGCCGAGCGGATTAGTGGAATCTGCTTGGACTAGGCCGAGCCCCTGAGATCAGTGCACACTGATGCAGTGAAGGCCTGCAAAGGTTGACTGGCCCAGAAGGGAGGAGCTAGCTCACACTGCCCATGGG
>PVJX010023468.1:0-28985 GCA_004027295.1 Dolichotis patagonum | reverse complement strand
TTGCCTACAAAGAAGAGTCCAGGCCCAGATGGATTCACTGCAGAATTCTACAAGAAATACAAAGAAGACTTAACTCCAACACTCCTGAAACTCTTCAATGAAATAGAAAGGGAAGCAATTCTTCCTAAATCATTCCTGGAAGCAAATATCACTCTAGTGCCAAAACCAGAGAAAGACTCAACTAAAAAAGAGAACTATAAGCCAATCTCCCTGATGAACATAAATGCAAAAATTCTCAATAAAAGATTGGCAAACAGGATGCAGCAAATCATCAAGAAGATTATACATTATGACCAAGTTGGATTCATCCCAGGAATGCAGTGATGGTTCAACATAAGCAAAACAATAAATGTAATCCATCATATCAATAAAGCCAAAAGCAAGAACCACATGATCATCTCTATAGATGCAGAAAAAGCTTTTGATATAGTCCAACACTCATTCATGATAAGAATCTTACAGAGAATTGGAATAGAGGGTCTTTATCTCAATATAGTAAAGGCCATCTATGACAAACCAACAGCCAACATCATATTGAATGGTCAAAAACTGAAAGCCTTTACCTTAAAATCAGGCACAAGAGAAGGATGTCCATTATCACCACTGCTATATTCAACATAGTACTGGAAATACTAGCCAGAGCAATAAGACAGGAAAGAGAAATAAAAGGAGTAAAGATAGGAAAAGATGAAGTTCAATTATCATTATTTGCAGATGACATGATACTTTACATAGAAGACCCTCAAAACTCTATTGAAAGACTCCTACATATAATTAACAAATTCAGCATGGTAGCCAGATACAAAGTCAATACACAAAAATCAATAGCAGTTCTATTCACTAACAACAAAAGCACTGAGAGAGCAATAAGAGAAACTACACCCTTTACACTAGCATCCAAAAAAATGAAATACTTAGGAATTAATCTCACGAAAGAAGTAAAAGAGCTATACAGGGATAATTATAATACCCTGAAAAAGGAAATCGAAGAGGACCTCAGAAAATGGAAAGACATCCCCTGTTCATGGATAGGAAGAACAAACATTGTAAAAATGGCCATTCTCCCAAAATTACTATACAGATTCAATGCCATCCCAATCAAAATACCACTAACATACCTCATGGATCTAGAGAAATCAGTCCTAAAATTCATCTGGAACCAGAAGAGACCTAGAATAGCAAAGGCAATTGTAAGCAACAAAGGCAAGGCAGGACTCATCACAATCCCCGATTTAAAATTATACTACAAAGCTATAGTGATAACGTCAGTATGGTACTGAAATAGAAACAGACCCGAGGATCAGTGGAATAGAATGGAAGATACAACCACAACTGCAAATTCACTCAACCACCTTATCTTTGACAAAGGGGCCAAACGTGATCACTGGAAGAATGACAGTCTCTTTAGCAAATGGTGCTGGAAAAATTGGCTGTCCATATGCAGAAGACTAAGACTAGACCCATGTCTATCACCATACACTAAACTAAAATCTAAATGGATCAAAGATCTACATATTAAAACAGAAACACTAAAACTGCTGGAAGACAAAGTAGGTAAAAACCTCAAAGATATAGGGATAGGAAGAGAATGCATGAACAAGAACCAAAGTACATGGGAAGTACTTCCCAGAATCAATAACTGGGACCACATCTTATTAAAGAGTTTCTGCATGTCAAGAGAGATTTCCAGCAGAGTGAAAAGAAAACCCACGAATTGGGAAAAAATCTTCATGGACAGCACCTCAGACAAAGGACTTCTGTATAAAACTTATAAAGCATTAAAAAAAATCAGACCCTCAAAATTCAAAGACCCAATCCAAAAATGGGCATCTGAAATGAATACACAGTTCTCAGATGAAGAAATACGAATAGCAAATCAATACATGAAAAAAATGTTCATCATCATTAGTCATGAGAGAAATGCAAATTAATACCACACTGAGATTCCATCTCACTCCAGAAAGAATGGCCAAGATAGAAAACACTACCAACAACAAGTGTTGGAGAGGCTGTGGGGAAAAAGGAACTCTTCTACACTGTTGGTGGGAGTGTAGACTGGTGCAACCATTGTGAAAGTCAGTCTGGAGATTCCTCATAAAGCTTGGTATGGAAGTCCCATTTGACCCAGCTATTCCACTTCTCGGCATATTTCCAGAAGAAGTGAAAACTTTGTACCCCAGTGATATATGTGCACCCATGTTTATAGCAGCACAATTTGTAATAGCCAGATCTTGGAAACAAACTAAGTGCCCATCAACTGAGGAATGGATAAAAATATTGTGGCATTTTTATACAATAGAGTACTACTCAGCTATAAAGAATGATCACATTGAATTATTTATTAATAAATGGACACAACTTGAGACCATTCTCTTAAGTGAAATAAACCAAACTCACAAGGGTAAATACCATAATATCCCAAATATGAGATTTGATAAGAGTATATAAGACTTTATGGTAAGCATGAGTCCCCATCTCACAGCTTCAATATCTTTCAAAGTTTTCAATCATCAGTTGGAATGGTTTTATTCTGTTTTGTTTGACTGTATCATACTTGATGATATGAATAGCTGTTTTGAAGAAAACAAAACATTGTGACAGCTATTGCTGATTTAATACCATCCTTCTTAGAAGTCCTGCCATGCTTGTTTTTTGTTCTACTACCATTGGTTCTAGCACATTGTGTCTTATTGGAATTTGAATATGTGTGATAGCTCAAACAATTTTTTTTTCTTTTCTATCAAAAATGAGATATTACAGTACCCATTGAACATTTTCTGTTATTCAGTTCAGAAAGCCCTGTAATTCTTTCACTATATGCATGGCTTTGTACTATTGTGTTTTGTTTGATATTATTGTATTTGAAACTATGCTCAACTATAGCAGAGTAAGAGATATGGTGTTAGCTACTGTTGATGTCCAGTTGACTTAATGCAAAGTACTGTGTTGCCTATGTTGTCCTTTTCTGATCTGCTCCGTACTGCCCCCTTATGTTTTATTCTCTTTCAAATTAAAAAAAAATAGTAAGTGAACCTCTACGAATTACTGGTCCTGGCTCCTGCCTGTAGTGGGCTGTGAGGCCAGAAATACCTCAAAAGGCAAGACAAGGCCACAGCTACAGACAATTGCCTTAATCATCATTTAAATAGATAGAGGCTGCAGCTGCAAAAATGTCTCCTATAGTCTTATTCCTACTATGTCTTCATGATAACACAGTTCTCCTAAATTGACATGATTTATTACTTGGAGATGACCTTGAAGTGACTCCCAAGGTCCTGCTCATTGCCTGCACTTTCCTCAATTTCCCAAGTCTTTGTTTTGGACCTAATAAAAATGGGCAGTGCACAGAAGTCTTTGTCTTAGCCCTCAGAGTCATGAACACAACTAAAATTTTTTAACCATCCTGGAGCCCTAAAATCATACCACTAGTGTCATTTTATTTAAGCCTTCACCATACTCTCATTTGGGAGATTGGAGATCTAGAGCAGGACCTGACAGTACTTATCATCAGAGGACCTGAAGACCTCCATGTCACTGAGAATGGCTGTGGTTTTTTTCAGGACAGCCTGTTTCTTACTTTGAGTGTGACTTCTCAGCTCCAGTGTAAAACCTTCAACCCACCAGCACAGCTCCTTCACCCCCTGGCATAGGCTTTCTAGCTTCCACCGCTGACCTTTGGGCCTTCCCAGCACAGATCTGTAAAACAGACTGGTGTGAGTCCTTCTCATGGGCTTTAGACCTCCAGTTGACTCATGGGAGGCATTTCCATGGGCTCTAGGTTTTCATTTGGACTCATGCAGGGTATTGTTGTGGGATCCAAGCCCTTGGCCGAGTATTTTGGGTCCTGTATTTTCTTGTGTTAAACTCTGGGTGACCATCATAAAACAATGTTATAAATTCTCTGTCTTTATTCTAATTTTTCTGCTCACAACCCCTGATTACAAAATAAATCTTCCCTTGCTTCATTTAGTATGTCAGGTAGTTTGTTTCAATAATGAGAGAAAAGTAACTAAGACAGAGTTCTATGACCATATACTGCATATTAACCTCCATATGCTTCTCTATATTTGGAAAATTTTGAGCAGTTCCTTTGTTGAGTGGAATGTCTATTTCCTCTGGTGAAACACTAACAAAGTGAATATTTGTTTACTTAATGGTGTACCATTGATGCTTTAGGCTTTATAATGAGGATCTCCTTTTTATTATTGAATACTTTAGCTTCAAGATTTTTGTTTTTATTATTAGAATCTTTGTCTCTCTGCTGAATTTCTTATTCCATATCCTTGTGTTTCTTATTTTGTTAAATAATCTGTATATATTGACTGGTATATCATTATGTTTTAATAAAATCATTTTTTATTATATTTAGTAGTTTGTGAGTTTATTTTTGGTAGTATGTTTCTAGAGTGTTACTACATTCTTTTGGAATTGAGTTGTTACATTGTTTATTCATGTATATCATGTTCTAAAATTGCAGTTTATATGTCAGTCAACCCATTAACTCCACCAGTTTTGTAGAATGGTTTTAGGATCCTTTACATTAGTGATATATCAAAAAGTGTTGGTTGGATATGCTGCATTGGGTTTTGTTCCCAGTGCACATACAGTGCATTGTCAATGTAGTTTTATCAGCAATAATCCATGCCAGTTTTGTCTACAGGTGTTTCAGTGGCCTGGGCTATAGAAATTGTAGAATTATCTGTCTCTCCACTACAATTTTATTAGGCACTGCAGATTTGGTGGAAAGAATGGACTTGATGTACCTGCCTGCAAGTAGGCAGCACTCAAGAATTTCTGAGACCAGAGAGGTGTACCATATCATACTGGGTGAAGAAGTGCAGGAAGGGCATCTGTGTCTGAGGGTCATAAAGGGTTTTAGCCACACCATGGAGCTAAGCATCATACCTGTCAGAAGTATGACCAGTGGACCTTGAGCAGAGCACTATAGTGTTAATCTGCTTAAAACGTTTTCCTTGTTTGCTTCTCACCATGAACACTGGGTGTTTATGTCTGTAAAACTGCCTTTCAGGGTCACAGTTGCCTAAAGTTCTGAGAATGAACTGCTCTTTACTGGTACATTTTAGATGAACATAATGATCACATTCATCATAGAGAATTTGTACTTCTACATGGTATAAGTTGTTTCTTTTCTTCCCATGCCCCTACGACACCTCCTTCCTTCCCTATTTACAAGAGACTTGCTTTCATTTTTTCCTTTTTTTATCATTTTTTAACATTTTTCCTTCTTTCTTTTTTCCCTCCCGTTTTTCTTTTTCCTTCTCCATTTGAAAATTGTCTTCCTATTTCATGATATCTATTATTTATTTTGGCCCTTACTTACACTTCTGGTTTCTTTTCTTTTTTTTTAATTTTATCTAAAGAGAAACAAAACAAAACAAAACAAAACAGAATAAAGGGTAGCAACAATACAGAATTCCAAGGAAAAAAAGAAAAGAACAACAAAAAAAATTGTGACAAATTACATACTGTCATCTTGGAAATAGTTGTTCAAATTACAAAATTAAAACATGCAAAGTAGACATTCAAACAGTGAAAATGTTAACAGTTCTGCTCCATGATCTGACAAAAACAGCGATACGGTCATCCATCTTACACACTCAAACATACATGCAGTTATATCAAAAGAGTAAAATTAAACACAACAAAACAGAACAAAGAGGGACACAAGAAAGCAATGTAAGAGACATAAATTTCAAAGGTAGACAATCAGACATATTCACTCTCTATCATATTTACTCTTGTTTTCTTCCAAATAATTGTCCATATTGTCACATACAGGGAATTCACATGAAAAAACATAGTATGGAACTGATCTGAACAGGATGAGGAAGGCGTTTCATGTTTACAAGACCAGACAATAGAGAAGCCAAGAATGGCTGTCATAGTGTCTCTCATTCAATTCAAAACAGCTGTCCATACCTTCATTTGTGTTGAACTTAAAAAAAAAAAAACAAGCTAAAATCACTTTGAAAAAGAATGATAGTAGTGCTTGGTTTCACATCATGACATTACAGCTTCAGAACTGGGTACTCTAGTGTCTCTTTTTCTTCAAAGTAGTTGCTCACTTCAACATGCATTATATAGTTGGTTCTTGTAAACTGTTTATAAGCTCTGCACATGCCTGAATATCTACATGTATATCTATCCTTTCTGTATTAGAGGGAAAACAAAACAAAGCAAGACAAAACAAAACAATTCCTAGAAAATCATGAAGCAAAAAGTCATATAAAACCACAATACAAGGTGATCTACAATGATTACCAGGATGTCTCATCAGTGTATAACAACATTAATAAAAATGAAACATTGGAGATATTATAAGACTTCCAAAGCAGGCAATAATCAAACCAGAGTGGGTATCTTAGTGAATCTTGTCATCTTCAGGGTAGTTGCCTATACTCTTAGACTTCATGCTATCAATCATAACAGATTTGAATAAAATCAGTCAATACAGAGTAGCAATCTAGCAAACCAGATTCCAATAAGATCAGTCATATTAAGACAGTATAAGTTATACAAGGCTTCAGATTAAGTTGATAGGAAATTAAGGATGATTACCATAATATGTCCTCTTATTTTTGGATAGCTGATCATGACCTCAAGTCTAGTGTAAGCAGACAAACTGGAACAGCATGTAATCCATCCAAGCAGAATGATGAGAATAATATAGATTTTAAATCTTGTTACCCCACTAACAATATCCTCTGCCTTCCTTTTTTAGACAATTCTTCCCCTTTAACTCTCATAGGGTTCACTGATTATTTTGGGTCCCACTGCTTCCCTATATAGAGAATCTCAATGGACCCTATCTCCTGATCTACTCTGCCTGTGTTTCTATCTGTTAGTATTTTGTGGACCTCTATACTAGAGATTAAAGCCAATCTTCTCTGCCTCATTTCTTCTATTCCATTTTTGCACCATTAGCTGTCTATTTTTCTCTTTCACTCCACTGTCTGCCCCATTCACTGAGGCCTCTCTGCCACTGTTCCTGAAATCCTCCAAATCCTCCTATTCTTTTTCTCTCTCTCTAGAATGTCCTTCAGTATTTTTTGTATGGTTGGATTGGTGGTCACAAATTCTCCCAGTTCCTCTTTGTCATGGAAGCAATTACCATTAATTTCTAGAGAGAGTTTTGCAGGATACATCAGTATGGGCTGGAGATTGTTCTTCAGGGCTTGAATTACTTCACTCCAAGCTCTTCTTGACTTGATGGTTGTGTTGAGAAATCTGCAATGATTTTGATGGGTTTTCCTTTATAGGTGATCTGTTTCTTTTCTCTGATGGCTTTTAATATTCTGTTCTTATATTGAATTTCTGAGATCTGATTATTATGTGTCTGAGTATAGCTCTGTTTTGGTTGTAGGTGGCTGGAGTTCTGTATGCTTCATAAGTCTGCATATCGTTTACTTTTTCTTTGTTTAGGAAGTTTTCCTTAATAATTTCTGTGAATAGCCTCTGCAGTTCTTCTGTTTTGACTCCTGCTTCTTCATTCACATGCTTTATTCTTAAGTTATAGATCCTCTTGCCATCTTCTAGTCTTTGTATTGTTACTGCCTGCTCCCATGTTATTTTTAAGAGATCTTCCCTTTCATGATCACACATTGCAAGCCTGTGTTCAATTTTTGATAGTCTATCTTTAGTTTCTTTCAAGCAGTTTTGCCAACTTTCTATGGAGTCTTTAGTTTCCTAGTAATCTCTTTGAATCTGCTTCATGAATTCTAAGTTTGCATTATATTCTTCATTGAACATTTCTCTCTTTTTGTGTTCCTCCATTCTTCTGTCTGTGTCTTCTTGAGTGGTACCCAGCGTTTCTTTTATTAATCTACTTATCTCTTTTTAAACTTGAATTAATAATTCAGTTTTGATCTCATTTATGGGGTCCCGAAGACATGTCTTTATGTCACTGACACTGTGTTTGATGTTGCATGTTTGGTGCTCTCAATCTCTTTTATATTTACTTTTCCTGGATCAATATTCTCAGGATTAGGGCCTGGGGCTTTTTCTGATTTCTCTCTCTTGTCATGTTTTTGGTTCCTTCCTTACAAGTGTATAGTGTAATTCCTAGCCCCTCTTCTTGTTGGTTAGGGTTCTTCTGGAGCATGTAGGCTAGGGGCTTTTGCCCTCTGCAGGCTGCTATCAGAGAGTGATATACAAGCAAGGGCAGTAAATGCTGGCTCTTCTCCTCCGGGCCAGTCAAACTTTGTGGGCATTCACTGCATCAGTGCGCACAGCACTCAGTGAATTAATTGATTTTTGATGACCCACTGGGTCCTGGCCAGAGATGTGGCACAGTCCAAGCAGATCCCACCAATCTGCTCCATGAGGGGAGCAACCAACTGAAGCCACATCTTTACAGAGTTAGGACCGTCCTGCCCAACTCAAATATGTTGTCCAGTTAGTTGCCCTTTTCCCATGGGAGGGTCTTATTCCCATCACTCACCATGTGTTGATGCTGGTCCCTGAGAACTGCTGGGCCCCTTGACCTTTGACCTCAGTGCAGATGGCGCAAATTCATGGTATCTCTGGGTGGGTCACATGCAGGGCTGGTTCTGGGCGAGTCGTGTGCACAGGGCTGTTCAGCTCCACACTCAGGGCCGCTCAAGCCAGTCACATTGACGGGGATTCAGTCGCTTAAGTCAATCTCTGGCACAAATTCAGGCCGCTCGGTGAGAGTGCTGTGCTTGCCAATCTTAGCTTCCCTAATGGCAGCAGGGAAATGCAATGGTGTATTTTCCTGTGAGTTCTTCAGACTAAGCTCAAAGTTCAAAATGTCTAAGAGTCCACAGATCTATCTAGCATTGAATTCTTCAAATTTCTGTGGCATGAAAAGGGACAACCAGAGGCCGAATATTTGTCACAGCCATTCCAGGTTTATCTTGAGAGCTGGAAAACAGATGTAAAGGCTCCATCTTTGATAAAGCCATTTTGTATCTCCATGTTTGCAGTACACTGTCCTATTCCTGATGTGCTCTGATACTCTGCTTCAAATATTCAAGTTAAATAGCTTGTTTTTTCATTAAATTCTTTGTTTTGGAGGAAAGTACTCATGCATCTATAGTTAGCCTTCTTGCTCAGAAATTGTAATATTTCTTTAAAAGAGATTTGTTTATATTTAAAAAGGGAATTTAGTTTTATTTTAGAAGCATACATAATGTAACAGCACATTTCACTGGCCACTTTACCCAATGAGTTAGAAAACAATCACAGGAATTTTTATAAGGAGAAACATTCAAGTATTCTGCATCAAAGTGTGCAATATTTATGAACTACTAAGATGTACATGTACAAATACATCAAAAATTTCAGATATTCTACATCAAGGGGTGTCATATTTATGAGCTGCTAAGATATACTCATGTATAAATACATTAAAAAGCACAACACATAAAAGCATGTTAGTATGCTTGGTAATAATTTACAATTAGCTGTATAACTCTGTTCTTCCGAAATATGACAAACATAAGTTTTTATAAAGCCGATCAAATACTGTTATAGATCATCACAGCACTTATACTCACTCGTGGAGTCATGATTTAAGAAAGTTTCACAAATTCAAATGTTCAAAAGTGACATATTTTCAGTTACTAAGGGAAAGTTAAGATTTTTATGTTCAAGTACAATGCCTACATTGACAAATGAAATATTTATAGACTGACATTTTTACTTATGAGCTATTTTCTGATCAGTCTCTTTTCCAAAATGGGGTTTCCACTGTTATTATGTGTCATTTTTATGAGAATTAAAGTTTTCAGGAATTCAATATATAAGATATTATTCAATATTTAAGATTTTATTTTGTGGGGATTACTATCTTTGACATTTGGAATTTTGGAAGGTTTAGATTCTAGTGATATTTATTTCTCCAGATATCAACCTTTAAGATTAAAACATTTGGGATCATGTTTTCTGATTTTTATTGGTATCAAATTTACTCAGTTCTCTGATACTTCATGTACTAATCTTTACACTTCAAAGGTTAGGCTGGATTTTAATTCTTATTTTGTCTTTAAATATTTGATTTATATTTGTTCATATTGGGAGATACATTTCTATATATGTTGCAATTCAAATAAAGCATTTATAAGTCCTATACATGTACAATAAGTGAAAAGTGATTATTGTAAAATCAATTATTTAAATAGTATACTCTATAACTGAAAAAATCTAATGAAAGTCTCAACTACATGTTTTGTTTAGTAATTTTTTATGCACCATCATATATACTGCATTTTCCAACATCTTCAGCATTGCTTGAATTAATGTAATTATATATTGACGAAAACTTTTCAACTGTCCTTTATTTCTATTCAGTCCAAATTTGCTTTAATTCTATCTTCCATGGCTGCTAATTTTACATGTTACCTATGATTTTGTTTAACTTATGTCTTCATACCTAAGTACTTGTGAGATTCTCTTGATAATTCCATACTCACCATCCAAAACTAATTTGCAATTCTGCTAATCCTAAGAAACAATTATATTATATGTTTATCTATGTTTAATTGTATCTTTTTATTCTTTCAAAAAAGGTGAATATCTGTATCTTCTGTGCACTTTTAAGGAACTGTATATATGTCTCCATTGGTATATTTTTTGCAGAAGAGCGAACAATGCTTCTGAGTAGTCCAGAAAACTTGACAAAACATAATTTATAACCACACACAAAAAAAAATGATTTCATGGATTATATTTAAATATCTTGAGACTCAGTTGTCAGGATGACACAAGGGGACCATAACCATAAATGACTGATCCTGTGGGTAATGTATTTCTAGAACTGGTGTTACACTCTATTGTCATCACTTGCCTGTGTCCTTGTAATAAAGGATGTCTCAATGTTCTCAACATTTGTGCATTGTGCTGTGACCCATATTACAAAATGCTCTGCAATGAAGTATGGAGGCAATTTGAGCTTTGGAAGCATTAAGTGAAAGAAAGGATAAATTAACTAACTTGTCAAATCCTTCTTACTATGAATAAAATAGATTCCAGCAAAACCAAGTATCATTCTCCAGTAATGCTGAGTGATTTTGCATTTCAGTTCGTAGTAGCAATCATAATCCAGGAATCATTGGAATCCTGAAAAGTTGCAAATGGTAAGATAAAGAAAATTTCAATCTATAGCACACTCAATCTGTTGTGATTGTACATGTACATATGTGTACTTTATGATATCAACTCTTTCCAACACTACCAAGATGCAATTTGATTGGTATGATTTTATCTAGTTGTAATTATAATAAAAACTTGATTTCATATTTCAAAAACTACATTATTCCCTTCTTTGAAAGTAACACCATTCTTAATTATAATGTCATTAGGAATTTTGTACCATTTGGAAAATTAATATAAAAAGTAAATTATTTATATTGTATGGTTATGTTAATATATAATTCCAAACACATATCACATTTATCTAAAAAATTAAGTGCAATTATTTTTTCCCTGTTAGTAATAACAGTATAAATTTTATGAAAATTTGTTGCTGTGTCTAAAACACTGACTAGAATAAAGCAAAAAACTAAATATTATGGAATAATTATGTAGTAATTTAATAATTATCATTATGTTGTTAATTGTCCAGATTTCTTGTTTCATTTAGTTGAACAAACATGGAATATCAGTGATAAATAAATTGCCATACAGTGCAGATTTTCTGTCACATAAATATTAACTTTCAGATTGTTTCTCTATTTTTTTTATGAAGTTATACTTGCGTGAAGAGAAGAAAGAGCATTTTGAACAGCTGAGAACTTCATATTTTACACAAATTTTGTCTTGTTAATTTCAGTTGCATTAATGGAATGTTACGTTCATGATAAATACCTTTCTGTTACATAACAGTAAAGCATTATCTTCTTTCTCCATACTACTTCTGTAAGGAAAAAATGGTCAACCATGCCCTGGATATTTTAAGAAATGCAATATTTAAACAGAGTAAATTGTTCTGGTTAACTTACTAACACAAATTTATAAAAATATCTGTAAAAGAAACATTTAGTCCAAATTCAGTATCATTTTTTATGATCACCTTTTGCCTCGTTAAATCTTATTTGTCATTTCTATTTTCTAAGAGCACTTTCTAAACACCTTCATTCTTTAACTCTGGACCTGAAATACTATATTGGGTAAAGCTTACTCTTTGTTTCTTAGAAAGTGTAAGGGTCATCTAAATGATTTCCATGCTGAAAATGTACTTCTTAAGTGAGGTGTTTTATACTAGTTTATTTTTGTACCTTTTAACATTTCCTTGTATCTCATGATATTGTGGGTACTCAATATACCCTTGAATGAATAAATGAATGAATAAATGAGTGAATTGGAAGTGATAGATGTTATCATTCAAGTTACATTTTTCCACAGATGTTGTTTTCCCTTTTAGAGTCCATATTTAAATTGTGAAATATTTTATTTATGTTGTATGTCTTAATTATTTTTATTTTTCATGTAGTACATAATAGTTTCATTATAGTACATAATGTTTACATTTTTATGGGAATTTAGTGAATATATGTAACACATCTGTTATGATTTGCATTTGGATGTCCCCCCAAAGACTTATGTGATCATGGTATAGGCCTTTCAAAGGCAGATGAATGCTGCATTTGTGATTGGTTTATTCTGTAGTTTTGGGATTGGCCATGTGAGTGTTGCACTCTCCCAGAGGCAGGTAGCTGGCATAAGATATAAGGGAGGGAAAAAGGCTTTCTCCCCTTGCATTTTGTCTTTTGGGCTTGTCACCTTAGGTGCCTGTCACCACCAGGAATGGATGTCACTGTGTCATGCCACCTTGCCGTGGAACCACCCAAGTATGAACTGAAACATCCAAAATCTATAAACTAAATAAATGTTTCCTGCCTTCATTTTGGGTGCCAGGTGTTTTGTCTCAGCAAGAAGACAAAAATAAACAAGACAATATTTTAATTACTTTTTCATCAGCTTTCTGTCTTTTCCCAATTTGTTTCCTCTATCTCCTGATCACTTCACATTTCAGGAAGTTCTATTTTTCCTCCTTCCTTTTTTCTGTTTTTAACTTGCTCTTGATTTATTTATACTCTATAAGAGAAATTTATAATATAAAAGGAATCATGCAATTTTTAAATTATAAAATGATAAAAATGTGATACAGAATTTCAAAGTAAAATATTAGATTAACAATGATCAATATATTGTGTATTGTTATCTTCAAAGAAGTTGGTCAGATTACAAGATATAGGCATGAAAAAATGATCAAGCAATGAAAGCATAACTGTTCTTTTTGATGAACCAACAAAAGTTAAACAGAGATTAACATAATTACTTACCATATATATATATGTGTGTGTGTGTATATATGTGCATATATATATATATATATATATATATATATATATATACACACACATCCCTTCTTTGCTTTCTCCTTTCCCTGATCCCAGTTGTCCTTTCATTCTGAGCAATCTTCTCCTCCTTCAATCTCACAACATCTATTGTACATTACAGCTTTCATTTACTTTTTCAGTTTTTACAGAGGGAGACAATATGTTGCTTAAGCTTGTTTTTCTGATTTATTTCCTTTAATAATATGGTCTTAAGGTGCATGCATTTTATTCAAAATCATTCAAGTTTATATTTTTTTAACAAAGAATAGTAATCCATTTTATAAAATAATACATTTTCTTTACCCATTCATCTGTTAATGAATAGACTGCTTTCAGATATTATGAATTGTGCTGCTATAAATATGAGTATGCAAATATTCTAGTAATATATTTTTAACTAATACAGAATGATTTCCAAGGAAATACATGGGTCAAATAAAGTTTGTAGCTTTAACTTTCTGAGGAATCTTCATACTGATTTCATGGTTATATGAGGTTATAATCCCACCAACAAGGTAAAAGGGTTCCTTTTTCCACACAGCCTCACTAGCATTTGCTAGTATTTTATTTCTTGATGACAGATATTTTTACTGGTGTAAAATGGAATCCCAGTATTGTTACTCACATTTTGCTGTCAGAGATGCTAAACATTTTTCAGTGTATGTCTTGATCATTCATACTTCTTCTAAAAAGTGTCTATTCCATTTGGATGTCCATTTTTTATTGGATCTTTTACTTGCAGGGTAATTTTTATTGAGTTCTTCATGTAATGCAAATATTAGCTCTCTGTGTGAGAATAACTACCAATGTTTTCCAGTTCTGTAAGCTGCCTCTTTAGCTACTTAGTCATTTCTTTTGTTTTGCAAAAACTTTAACTTGATAAGATCTCATTCGTTTATATTTGTTACTATTTCTAGTGGCATTGGTGTTCTGTTCAGAAAGTTCTCACCTAAGTCTATGTCTTCAAGAGATTACCTATTTTGTTTTCAAGTAGATTGTTTCTCTTCAACATTTAGATCTTTGATTTTTTTTTATTTTAGTTCAGTACATAGTGAGATACATGGATGGAGTTTCAATCTGCATGTGGATGGCATATTATCCCATTGCCATTTATTTCAGAGTCTGTCTTCCTTCCTGACTATGTCTTTGGTTCCTTTGTGCAGGAACATATAGCTGCATGTGCTTGAGTTGGTTTGCATCCTCTATTCTGCTCCATTGATCTACCTGTCTATTTTTTTGCCAGCTTCACGCTGTTCCCCCACCCATTGTGACTTTGTAGTATAACTTTCAGTCTCAGATTGTGATTATTCCCATTTGCCATTGATACCAGGATTGATTTTGCTGTTGCTTTTATGGGTCTCTTATGGCTCCATACAATTTTAAATTGTTTTCTGAGAAATTTTGTTTGGTGATTTGATTGAGATTGCATTAAATCTACATGTCTGTTTTTAAAATATGACAAATTTGACTACTCTGGTTCTATTTATCTAAGAACATGGAATATTTTACATTTCCTGATGAATATATGATATACTTTTATAGGGTACCATAGTTTTCATATATACATATGAAATATTTGTGTATATATGAATATTTATATATATGTACATATATGTATATTTTTAAATGAATTTTGTTTCCTTGGCTTGTCAGGGTCATATTTTTGTGTGTTTATTTGCCCTTTATGCTGAGAGTTGTGGTTTGATTATAGTGAAAGATTTTGTTGCTATAGTGGAGACCTTTTATTTAGTGTCTGCTTTTCAGTGAAGTTTCTGGGGTTGGCTGTCTATAGACCTTCCCTTGTGCAATAGAATCCTACCACTACTGTTTATTTTGAAGAAGAAGTTGCAGTGTATATGGATCACTACTTAGTTCTCCACTAGTGGTCCACGGTTTTTTTTTTTAATGACAGCAAAACAATCTAGATATTGCACACTGAGAAGAATATAACTATATTACTTTGTATTTAATAGTAACATCAGCAATAATAATAGCATCAAAGACAAACTGGATATTGCCAAACCCTAAGTAAAATTACTGCATCAAATTTGTCCTTGGAAAATAGATGTATATTGAAAGTTGAGATGGGGGATCTTAGTGGTGGGTAAAAGAAAATTAACAGTAATGTATTAAGTAACAATATCAAAAAGTTGTTAGCAAAATGATAAAATAAAAGTAAAAAAATGAAAAATAAGGAGAAAAATGTTAAAAGCAGAAACAAGAAATTTAAAAGTTCAAAAAAGCCTTCCTATCCTCCCCAAACTGAAGTTAAAAGAAAAAAAGGGAAAACTATTGTAATGATTTTTAAAAATTATCTTTGTTTATGAAGGAGTGGTTATTTTGTAGGATCCATAGTCTTGTAACCCAGCGAATCGAGTCTCTCTACCTGGCTTTATCGACTGTGGGCTTGTGAGGGTGATCTCCCTGCCTTGAAGACAATATGTCTGTGTACCCTGGATTGTGCCGTCTGAGAAACATTCTTGTTCACATTGGTAGATTACAAAAGCAATCAGCCTTGTGGTCTCTTCCATATATAGACCACAGGGCATGGCTTCAGAAAGATTATTGGGTTAATGCCAACACTTTTGGATACAGCCTTATCCAAAAGCCAAACTCACCAGGTAGAGCCTTTGACTTTTTGCCTGAGAGTACACTTCTCTAAAGGTGTACATCTGGCCTTCACGCTTCCTGCAGCTGTGTCCTATGGCTGTCCCTCACTTAGTTGCTGTGGGAAGGTAGCACTGGAAACCATGAAGTGAAGCTGTTCATTGGCTCTGTTTTAACATTAACCTCTTGCCAAAACTGTGCCTGACTATACATACACTCTCTGGAATATGGCAGACTCTCTTAGGTTTCTTCTCCAAGTCTAGCATATCTGGAGAAGTCATTTTCAGAATAAAATCTCATACTGTTTTTGTCATTTACAATAGTTGTGGGCTTTTCTTTGGACTAGCATTGACTTTTATTATTGTGTACAATCTTACTCTAATAACTTATAAGTTCCTGGTTTTTCTGATTCATATATGAGTGACACAATACTTGATTTCTCTTTCTGTGTCTGGCTTGTTTCACATCACATAATCATCTCCCATTTCATTACATGCTGTCACAAATGACAGGATTTCATTAATTTATGGATGAATAGTTTTTCATTCCATATATGTATACTTATATATACATATATACATATATATTCACACACATATACATGTATATATATAAATATGTAATATAGTGATATGTAATATGTGATAAATTACATATAGTAATATGTAATATGTAATATGTAATAAATATATAATAGTAAAATTGTTGGATCACATGGCAGCCATTTTGGAAAAACCATTTGGAAATATCTACACTGTTTTTCATAATACATGAGCTCATTTACATTAAAGCGAACACTGTGCAAATGCTCTGCATTTGTTTTCACATGCTTACCAGTATTCTTTATGGTCTTTTTATAAATAATCACAACCATTCTTACTGGAGTAAAATGCTATCTCATTGTGGTTTTGAATTACATTTTGCTGATGAGTATGATGAGCATTTTGGCATATAAGGGTCATTTTTTTGTCACCGTTTGAAAAATATCTATTTAGGTCTAGTGCCCATTTTTCAATTGTGCTTTCAGTTATCATGCTACAGAGCTTTTGATGTTCCTTGCATACTGTGGTTATCAAAATTTTGTCAGATAGACGAGTTTGCATGCTTTTTCTCTCAAACTGTACTTTTTCTTTCCACACTGATTGTTTCCTTTAATGAGCATAGCTTTTTAGTTTGTTGTGATTATATTTTTGTATAATTTTTGCCATTGATACTTATGCTTTTAGAAAAAAACTCTTGTCAATTACATAATCCAGAAACTGCTCCCTTAGGTTTACTTCTCATAGTTTCATGTTATAGGACTCACATTTGAAAGGTTTAATCCAGGGTATTCTTAAGAGGTTCTGTTAAAGTTTCCTCTTAGGAAATAGTGTGCAAACAAAATTTTATGCCAAATTATTTGCTACAGATATTGAGAAGACAGTGTACTATGTTTAAAGCATTTCTATTTCAATGTACTCATACTAGATATTAATTTTTTATAAATTTGTAATTAATATTTTCATTTTCAGTTAATGTACCTAAATATTAATTTCTACACAAAAGAGACACTCAAAACTGAAAAACTACATGTGACTAAAATGTTTATATTAATTTAATACTAATGTTCATTTACTGTATTGTAGTTATTGTTTATTTATATATAACTATTTGTGATAGAATAATTTTTTATATAAGAAATTCTACATACTTCCACAGTAAAATGTATTTTCAACTTCACACAAAAACCAAAATATGGCTGGAATTAAATAAAGTATAAATGTTCTTTTTTACAAGAAAAACTGTATTTCTTTCATTCAAGACCTTTTATCATGATGCTGTATAGCTGTTTTAAAAATCATTCACCCTTTTATGTTTTGTATTAAAGTGTTTGTTGTACAAACTCCATCTTTTCAAATACAAGATCATTAAAGGACAAACTAAAAAACAAAGAAATCTCCTAAAATGAAATAAAAAGTAAAGGTTTGCATTTTATTCATAAAGTCTTTGCCTACACCTATGTTTTCAAGAGTTATACTTATTCTGTCTTCCAGCAGATTTAGTGCTTCTCTTTTAATATTTAGATTTTTAATACATTTTAATTTTAGTTTAGTGCATAGTGAGACATTGTTATAGTTTTAGTCTTTGGCATGTGGACAGTTAGTTTTTCTAGTACCATTTATTAAAGTATGTTTAGGGGAACTGAGAATTAAAGCTACACTATGCTATTCTTAAAATCTAAAACTTTCATAGGATGGCAGAATGCCAAAAGAAAAGTCACTCAAATTTAGTTCACGCTGGAAGTTCTATTGTTTAAGCTTTTGAACATTCAGCCCATTGTAGGAGATTGTGTCACTTTTCATTTAAGCAATGTTTAATAATAAGCATCTGATAAAAATTCCACATATTGCACAGACTTCAGGAAGAGTAATTTCTCATGTCCTCATCAACAATGAAACTGTCAATGAAGTAAATAATCTTGCTGAAGAAGACAACAGATTTACTAGTACAGAGTCATTGTTCAATTTTCACAAAGCACTAAATGCAAATGTTTTCAATGTTTTCTTTGACACAACCATAGAAAATACCATTGAAAATAAGTAGAAATATTTCATTTTGGCTTGTGAAAAACTATACATGTCACCAACAGTTTGTCAGTACAATTTACTGTCTAATCTGAATGCAAAACATTTTCTATCCCTCCTTTATTTTGGTAATCAGCACATTTTCTTTGGAGTTAAAAGATTTAGGGGTGGCATTAATCAGGGAGAGAGAATAGAGAGATAAGTATGCTTGACTTACATTATATAAACATTTCATACTATATTTTTTCACTTAGTGATGAAAATTCTTGACTGTTAATGGCACTGGTTGAGCTGTGCCTCATTTCAAAATCTAAAATATATTTTGACTTTCCTAAAACTATCCTTTACTTGTGAAAGCTTCTCTGAGGAAAGTAAACAAAATAATAAAACAGAAATGCTATGTTTTATTTTATTTTTTGCTGTATTTTTCTTACTGCTCTTCTGTTACTTCAGTTATAAAATTATCATGAAAATGTTCATCTTATGATTTTTTAATTTAGATGTTATATTAACCAGTGTAAGGTTCCTGAGTTAATTTCTCTTTATATACAACATCAATTATCATCTCTTACAGCTTTGAAAATAAAATTCATGTAGATTATTTTCCATTTATAGTGATTATACATTATTGTGTGTGTATATATATGTATGTTTACACTCATACATTTCTTTATGTGTTTGTATTTTTACAACATCATATGGAATCAGAAGAAAATTTTCAATAAAGTAATATAAAATAGTATCATATAGTCATCTGTCAAAAGGTGGTTTCTAAATTAGCTACAACAGGGTCAACTGAGAACAATAATCTACAGCAATGTTTTTATTCACCCTTTTAGTTTTTGTTGCTAGACACTATTTAGACAGAAGTTACTGGGCTTATAAAACATATATTTTAACATCTAAGGAAAATACAGTAAGGAATATAAGAGGATGTTCACATATCATAATTTTCTTATTATGTTTTCATGTTTTCTTTCACAAATTTGCTCACCTATGTAAGTTAGCAAGTCTCTCCCATTACCTATGGGGCATCTAAACATTATTACAGTATATGATTAGGTAGCAAAATCCTGACTGACTTAAAAGTGTATTTTTCTTATTCTTCTAACTACCAAATACTTCACTACATTTGTAATGTTATCTTAATATTGTTTGTGCCATAAATAATTTTGCCAACTTATTCATGATATTACAATATTTAATGGTATCATTTCATTGAAAAATCTTTTTGCATTGCCAAGAGGAAGAGATTCAGAAACACCTGGGTATAATCTACTTGCAAATTCGGTTTGATTTTGTGAAAGACACAAAGCTATTCCTATGGCTCAGTGCACTTCAAAAATGGAACTTTTCTATGAATTCTTCCATGCTTTACTTCCTGTAGGCTAAAAGAAATATGAAGGTTATAGGTTGTGAAAGTGTAAAATGACAAAAACCTCATGAAATTCACCTGCATATTTGGGTAAAAATAAATAGAAATAGAGTTTTACATTATTTTATTACAATTTTAGATTATTCCTACCAGTTTTAGCAAACAGCATGTAACTCATCTGAACCCAAGTTCAGTGCTATTTGAAAAGCAGTACAAGTATCTGGCTGGAAATCACAAGGTCATGAGTTCAATCACGTTACAAAAAAAAAAAGAGAGAGAGAATCATAATTCCATACTATTGTCCATAAATCTATTTTTGATTAGGTATATATACTACTTGATTGCATTTATCTGTATATATTCTACCCTAAACTTGTAGAAAATAGAGGCACAGGCTTATGACACTCCAGAGAGGAACACTAACAGTTACTCTTTGTGATACAGTTGTATAAACAGAGAATGAAGACATTATTGAATTAGATATATCTAGGATTTTCTCCCACAGTCATCATTTGGACATAACATTGTACCTCACCCTTGAAGTAGAGGAAATAGGAAAAATAGAGGTTTCATTTTCATTCCCATTTTTCCTTTTATAAGCATTACAAATAGTTCATTTGCATAAATAATATTTAATTAAAAATTATTACAATAAGACATATTGCCATACATCTTCTTCAAAGAGCTCTTTCTCAGTTTGAATATATTTAACTCATTGTTTCTTGCTACTTTCTGAAACAGTTATGGAAAGCCTCCTTCATGAATATATTTATGGGATATGATCAAATATACAATGAATGCTGCTGTTAATCAATGTTTCTTAAAAAGATCAAATTTCTATTCCTGAAGGAATTGTGTTGATCATTGTTCTTTTGACTACAAATTTACCTTTTGTGAAACATTTTCCTTTTCACATATTCTTAAATGATCACATCTGAAATGAGTATTTGAATTGATGCATTCAATGGAAAATTGCAACTGTTTTTAAATCTCCATTTACAGTTAGATTAAGTTTGCAGGTTTAGGTTAATTTTGTAGGTTCATCAGTCCCACTCTGTTTCAATACATCAGTTTGCACAATAAATTACTTAAAAACTTAGATGAAATCATATCTTTTTGCCAGTCATTCTTGAGCATCAGAAGCTACAAGATTACTTCTTTTTTATTGTATTTATTAAATCTAGTTTGCTTCTTTCTTTATTCTCATGTCTAGTTTTGTCATGATCTATAGATAATGTGAGCTAAATATTCTAATCACTTCATTCTTACACTAACATTTCTATAAGTTAACCACAAGCAGCCAACACAAAGTATATTTCATTGAGATGTTGTCAGTCATGTTCATATATTTGCCACAGTGTTCAGCCACTTCTTCATTTTGAAAGAAATAATTGAATGTCATGGCTTAGAGACCAGAAGCAGTTGGGATCTTTTATCCTGTGAAAAATGTTGCAAGATTTAGCAAGACGTAATTTAAGGTGTGCAGTTAAATTTGAGCTTTTGATAAATAAAATGTTTTATATCTACTCCACGCAATATTTGAGACATTCCCTTTCTAAAATATTTGTTTATGTATCTAAAATTCAGATTTTATGGTGAATTCCATATTAGATCAAACAAGCATATTTTATTTTATAAGGACCTTAATCTTTAGATCTTTAAATTTCTTTCATGCACTGCTTATTAACCATTCAATTCTGATTCACATTGTCATAGTATTATTGCTTTATTCTTATGATAGTGTTTATGAGTAACAAAAAAGACATACATAATGTTTTGTTTCTTTCAACTTTTTTAACTAGAACTGCACAGCTACTGTGCACATTATCTTCCTATCTGATTACATGTTAACAATTTCCCATAATGTGCCAAGGACCTCCAGTTTTATACCTTGCTCTTTTGTTACATCTGCCATATTGTAGTGTCCTGGCTACTAACTATTACATCAAAAATGCATACACATGAAAGTATTCATCATGCAACTCTAAAATGTACTAAATCGATTGTTAGATTTTTGACTGAAAAAATACAAATAACTTGGTTATTTTTTTTAAAAAAAGCATAACAATTTAATAGAAGAGTAGCTTTTCTTTCTTATAAACCTTATGATGAAATCAAACTCCTAGAATCAGAGTATTTTGGATCCAAATATTTATACTTATGTTAATCACTTGACTTAAATTTTTCTGGAATTGCTCACTTGCCTTATTTATTTTATTTGCTCATTCATTCATTCATTCATTCACTCATTCATTCCTTTTGAAACAGGATTTCCCCTTCTGGTCTTCAACTTGGGCCTTAAATAATCCTCCTACCTCAGCCTCCCATGTAACTAGGGCTGAGAACACAACCATGCCAGGTAAATTGCTTGATTATTTTAAACAAAGAGTGTGATGTTATGCTAGGATCCTCCATTACTTCTTGGATTTGTTATATAATTGACTACATTCATTAATGAGTGAAATGTCAGTTGTTTTTGTTTACTTATTGCTTTCTGGAATTGAAAACACTAATTAATGCATGTATAATTAAATCCAGAGACAACATGTGACCTTATGGTGGTATTTTTTGTATTTGAGATTAGTCAAGACATTTAAATCCAATATAATGCTCTCAAGAGATTTCTCTGTTGGCCCCAAATGAAGTTCAAAGCAATAAAATACTAAATCCTACTATTCATAAGGAATCTACATATTTAAAAGTATAACACTTACACTTTGACATACATAGTAAAATAAGAAGTATTCTTATAATTTCTAAATGAGACTTAGAACTGAGTTTTAAAACTCTCTTTCCACAGTTCAATTTCCTTCTTAGCTAAACCTGAAATACAACAGCCAGCTGTGTCTGCATCTTCCACTATCAGTCTCACCTGGCTGGTTTATTAGGGTCTTCATATCTAGTACCAAATACACAGAAGCCTGAGCTCAAAATCATGTAACTTAGGTACTGCAAAAGACCTATTCATCATAGTTATATCACTTTATTCCTAATTATAGGTGTCCAAAGATGAAAGCTGTTCACCTGATGCTAGAGTACACAGTCAAAAATATCATTTCTTTCTTCCCTACTTTAGAGAAGAAAAATATTTTTTTAAATATTTGGAGGGAATAATAGGGATTGGATATTGTTATTGCACAAAGTGGAAATCTTTAAATTTAATTACATAGAATGTAACAGAAAATAACTTCAACCTCTATATGCAGAAGTGACTCAATAGACTGAACATAGTGATAATACACAGGAATTTATTCCATTAATTTAGTTAAGAGATGTTTGGGGTTTAAGTTCTGATTGTTGGACTGGAGACTATAAAAGGTTGAATTAAATTGATGAAGTAATTCTGACAGGAATTGACCGTGGATTAGATATAGAATTCAAGGATAAGGAAACATTAATAAGTGCTACTACTATACAGAACACTTGTTTTCTCTGTATATGATGAATGGGGATGCTCTTGCTTGACAGCACATGAGCTGAACCAATTCTGTTTCAAGTAGGTTAAGTTTGTGATAGTTATTAGATAAAGAATCTGAGATGCTGAAGAAAATAAACAATATTAACTCAAATGTCATAAATCATCCACAGCTGGAGAAACATGCTATAGATGAGTTTTTAAAAATAATTCAATTCATAGAGACTATATAAGTAAAAGACCCAGTTATACTCATGATATATTCTATTATTGTACCATAGGTAATAGAATGAGAGAAAAAAAAAACTATGGAAAGAAATGATTACGAGATAGTGGGACTCCAGTATGTATGCCATTCTGCAACCAGGAAAATATGCTTCATCTTGAAATAAGTGGCAAAATGTATCAAATGTTACTTACAAGGATGAGAAGTAACCAACTGGATAGTGGAGGTAAATTTTGGTGCGCACTTTAAGTCATTTCATGGCTTTATGGAACAAGAACTAATTACAATAGGCTGGTATGGAAATGAGAACTGAATATGGAAAATAATAAACAAGACTCATATGAACGTGCTGGCGAGCAAAGTGATCATAGAATCAGTAAGATTTCCTTTTTTCCTTTTAGATTTGATAATTTGTCCTATAAGTGCTCTTTTTAAAGAAACTGGTAAAGATTAATAAAACAGAATTAAGATAATGCTATGTGTTCCCTTGAAGAAACTTTATTAGTTAATTTTTGACATTCATATATAGAATTCACCTGCAGAAAATAGATGTGTGTTTAAAGATAGATTGTTGTTTTCCACGGGTATATGCCATTGACCCTTCATTGTTTATTAAAAACTCTCATTTGGCAGTATTCTTCAGTTTTCCCCTAAATCACATGTCCACTTATGTGTTTCTGCTCCTGGATGTTTTCCTCATCCCCCTAGGGAACGTAGTTTTCCATTTTTGCCTTAGGACCACACTGTCCTAATTTCTCTATCTTTATATAAAGACTTGATAACCAGTATAGTAAATATTTCCAACTTGTTCAAGTTCTGGAAGAGTTTCCTTGCTTTTGACCTATTTTAACTTCATATAAAAGTTGACTCAATTATTAATATTCATAGCTAACTTCTCCCACCTCACCTTCCAAAACATAAAAAGTTCTTAGATACATTCATAATGCACTGTAAATATTTTGTAGTTAAAACTTTCAAAGTAGCAATGGCAATGCTTAGTTCTAGATACCACAGATTACACAATATAAATCTTACACTGAAGCTATTCATTTATTTAAACATATTCTAACACTCTTTTGGGTCTTGTGCATAGTTAAAATCTGATGAAAGTTAATGAAATTTCTCCTTGGAACAGTAAGTATACACTCCAAATTATGCATGCAAACTTTGAGAATTCGAGGACTTACCTGAAAACCATCCAAGAACTTCTGTTAAAAAAACCTATTTGAAATTTATTTTATGTGCTTCATTTTCTTTAATAATGTTCTTTTATTAAATACATATTTTTATCGTGTAAAAGGGAATCCTCATTAATTTCTAGAATATATTTCTAGCTATCAACTTCCCACTTCAAATAACACAAAGCTCCAGACTAGATTCCAGGCAGCCTTCCACAAAGTTTTGATGAATGTACTATGATGGAAAGAATTTATTATAAGGTATTGTAGAAAAACCATTGTATGTCAGTCATTTCCCTGCAATTGAAGGGTCATTGGGCAGAATATACAAGGAAGCTTCTCGTCTTTGACAGTTCTTATTTAAGACTCACTGACAATACACTTCCGTCATTCTGCTGGGCATCATATTAGGTCTCAAGAGTCGAGTAAAATTTCAAAATCTTTGTACTATTTTTTTTTTCTGTAGTACAATTAGCTTCCGTAAGCCTTTCTGTTACCCTTCAAAATCCTTTACTTTTATATGCAGTCAGTTAATACTAAGATTATTTGTAGGACTTCATTTTAAACAAAATTCTAATGGAGGAAAATGTTAAGTATTGGCATTTGTAAAGAATTTTTAAATATATTCAAATTTTAATTTTTTAATTTAAAGCATAGTAGATAAGAATTGCCATACTTTATATTGGAATATACTAATTGTATTATAATTAATGAATCATACTAAATATTTTAAAGTTCCTTGAACATTGCTTACTAAAATATACTGTGAAAAAGTTATATTTAAGAAATTTAATTAAAATGGAAAAAACTTAGAGAAATTTAAGAAATATCAGAGATTGAATATGAATGTTTATTGATAAGAAAAAAATGACTTTTTATTGTAAATTTTATCTTATTTCCTATTTTTAAATACAAGGGCAATTTATATGTGTTGTTTAAAGCAAGCATATAAAAACAGTCCAACAAAAATTATAAAATCTGAATTAAAAATTTAATACAGTTTCTTAATGTCCATGCCCACCCTCTTTTCAGAATGGTCCTCTGAAGTTGGCACATAATCTTAGAAATCTCATATAAATATATTTAAGTAAATAATTTCTTATTTTGGAGGAACTATTTCACTTAATTTTTATTTATTCTGGATAAAGTATACTATAAATGTTGAAAATATGTGTGGATGTATATGTGTGTTTACTTTTAAATACATATTCATGCTTTGTTCATTTTTATTATGATTTTTCAGGGAAGATTTCACAGATGATTACTATTTTATTCTTGTGAATAATTACTTTGTTTTGAAATTGAAAAAATCTTTAAATGCAGTGAATGGTATGAATAAAATTTATTATATTTATATATTCTTTTATTTCTTTAATATGTCTAGTATTCATTTAATATACTACTACAATTTGGTAGTATTTAATAATGTTTTTACTTTTATATTCAAACCGATGTTAGCTTTCATTTTCTCCTTTGAGCTTTATCAAATGTGAATATACATATTACCCTGATTTTATGTAAAGTCTGAAGTTCTATATGGTCTGCATTACTTTAAAGGTAACTGTCAAGCGCTACATGCTGTATATTTGATATAATGGTTTGTCAAATTATCTTGCTGATTTTGGAATTGTAGGCACTTTGATGATACTTCCTTTTACAATAATACTAATTAAAACATGTAACATTGCTGGTTTCCACTAACTCAATGTTTTATGCTGTATTTTTCTAAAGATATGAATTGCATTAAAATGTTCAAATTTAGAAGAATATATGTGCCAGTTTTACTATTCTACTTTCAGTTTTAGGTAACAAACTTGTATTAAAATTATTTAACTCACTTAGCTGTAAGCACATGCATTTGCTTGTTTAAGAAAAAAAATACCTACCTATTGTAACTATTTGGTAATTATTCAGTGTTGGTGTTAATGAAAAGGCAAGTTAATACAAATGAGATGAAAAAAAAAAAACTATTTGCAGAAGTAATAACAGAAAATTTCCTAACCATGAAAAAAGATTCTGACATACAGGTAAGAGAGGCATTATAAAACTCTAATTAGCCATAACAGAAATAAATCTACACCCTGATGTATAGTAATCAAAATCCCAGAACTATAGCACAAGAACAGAGTAAATAAACTCTTAGAGCAAAGAAATACATCATCTATAAAAGCAAGCCAATCAAATTCATGGTAGACTTCTCAACATAACCTATTAAGTCAAGAAAAGTTTAGAGTAAAAAATTCCAAGTTCTGCAAAAAAATTCCAATCCAGATTGATGACCATGGGAAAAATATATTTCAAAATTAATAGAGAAATAAGATACTTCCATGACAAAGCACAACTGAAAAAATTCATGACCGGAAAATCAACAGTACAAAGGGTAAAAAAGATAGTCTGGACAGAGACAAAAATTACTACAATTCCAAGAAAAGTAACAGAAAGAAACCATGAACTGGGGCAAGCAATTAATTAGAGGGGGAAAATAGGAACCAACAACAGGAAAATAACATGACAAAGACAAGTAAATATATATTAGTTGTTACCGTCAATGCAAATAGCCTCAATTCACCAATCAAAAGAAACAGACTGGCAGAATGGATCAAGAAACAAGATCCAACAATACGCTTCATACAAGAAACACATTTGAAGAGCCAGGCATAGTGGTGCGTGCCTGTAATTCCAGCGTTTGGAAGGCTGAGGTGGGAGGACTAGTGTAGTTCAGGACCAGCCTGGGCTAAAATATGACTTCAAGGCCAGCTTGAACTGCATAGAAAGACTATGTCTCCAACAAAAGGAAAGAAAAGAACCGAACAGAATAGAACAGAAACAGTTTGACTCAAAAATAAATCCATAGACTAAAAGTCAAAGGATAGAAAAAAATACTCAATGTAACAGGAGCACTACAGGCCAGTCTTCCTAAAGAACATATGCAAACATCCTCAATAAAACACTGGCAAACAGAATGCAGAAAATCACCAAGAAATTTATACACTAGGATCAAGTCGGGTTTATCCCAGGAATGCAGGGATGGTTCAACATACACAAATCAATAAATATAATACACCGTATCAACAGAGCCATAATAAAAAAAAATCACATGATCATCGCAATAGATGTAGAAAAATATTTGGACAATGTCCAATGACCATTCATAATAAAAACTCTATGAAAAATCAAAATAGATGGTCTTTACCTCAATCTGGTAAAGGCTATCTATGAAAACCCAACAGCCAATATCATACTAAATGAACACAAACTGAAAGTTTTCACTCTAAAATCAGTAACAAGACAAAGATATCCATTATCACCACTACTATTCAATACATTTCTGGAAACACTAGCCACAGAAATTAGAGAAGAAAGAAAAATAAGGCAACATCAATAGCAAAGGAAGAAGTCAAATTGTTTTTATTTTCAGAAGGCATGATACTCTACATATAATACCCTACAAACTCCACCAAAAGTTTTTAAGAATTAATAACAAAATTCATTAGCATCATTAGACACAAGTCAACACTTAAAAATGAATAGCATTCTTTTGCACAAAAAGCAAACTCACTGAAAGAGAAATTAGAGAAGCCATATCATTCACAGTAGCATCAAAAAAAAAAAAACAGAAATACTTAGAATCAATCTAACAAAGGAAATAGAATAGCTATACATTGAAAATTACTGCATTCTGAAAAAAAAAGGTTGAAGAAGATATCACAAAATGTAAAGAAATTGCTTGCTCATGGATAGGAAGAACCAACATTGTGAAAAGGGCCACACTCTCAAAATTGATGTCCAGATTTAATGTAACATTAATCAAAATATTTTAGCATATTTCACAGATCTAGAAAAACCATATCTTAAATTCATTTGCAAACAGTAAAGTGATAGAGTACCAAAAGAAAACCTGGGCAACAAATGTAAGCCATTTCAAGTCACAATTTCTGACTTGAAATTATATACCAAAGTTACTGTGAAAACATCAGTAGGGTCCTGGCAAAAAACAAATGACCTAAGCCTCAATGGAACAAACTAGAAGATGCAGACACAAATATAAACACACTTAGGCACCTTATTGTTGACAAAGAACTTACACATGTTCACTGGAAGAATGATAGCTTTAAACATTAACCATAACCCTAATCCTAATAAATGATGCTTGAAAAACTGACTTTCTACACGCTGAAGACTAAAACTAGAACAATGTGTAACACTTTTTGGAGCCATTGAAACTGGAAATTGAATGC